>PVIY010054286.1:0-14294 GCA_004026745.1 Myrmecophaga tridactyla
ATTTACTTGTAACCCACTTCATGGTGGGAAAAATACTTGATCAATCTTGGAAAAGATCATCAAATAAAATTTAATTATTTGGGAACCCAGATGTATAACACACTCTTCTACTTTCTATTAGATCAAAATACCCTAGAATGAGGATAATTATTGTCTGAAGGTTTGCATGGAATTACAGAAAATTATCCCCTCTAGAAACCCTTTGCCAACATAATGAACAAAATGAAACACTGAATCCTTAGGGAAGTGCAGAGGTTAGTGTTTTCTCCAAACACTGGACTGAATGATTCATATGCACAGAATGACCCATAAGCACAGAGTCAACAGGAACTTGACATGTGTTCATGCAATCCCTTTTCATTTGGTGAGCTGTTTTCTTAGTGTTAATGTTATTCAATACAGGGGACAGCTGACATGGAGAATATCCTCATTGGTCTTGTGATATAGAAGCTACAGTTCTGGATGATCTGAAAGGAATAAAAACAAATTTGGATCCTCAAGAACTGTACAACTGAAGCAGGCTCAAAGTAGCGTTCAGCAGTTGTAGTCTTAGAGGGATAAGTGATGCGTTCTGAGGTTACTGATTTAGCTGAGGAATCTGAAAGACTGGCACATGTTGCTCAACCATCAAAATCTTTGACAGAGTTTAGAAGATGCCCTAAACACTCTCTATTCAAACATATGAACACACTCCTATGCACACATGCATATGTAGGGATGCTCTCACTAATCAGGTGGGTGGGATGACATGTTCTGTGTATATCATTCAACTTGTTTCCCCAGACACACCAGTTCATGCTCGATCAGCCCTATACAAAATGGCCATAACAGTTGACATGGGTTCAACCACATGGAATCTACTCCTCAAGGCTTGTGATTTGGCTACCTCCACTGTAATTTTCCTACAAGCAAACCACCACTATGCTTTTGATATACCATCATTTTCTGGGAGTATTGCTGACTTGAGTAGTAGACTAACTAGATTAGACTACTTCTAAGATTCAAAAATTATGGGGAGAATGATTTTCCTTTTTGGGACCTACACATTTTTTAATGTGTTTCCTTTATGCATCCATTTTCTTCCTCATTTTTCCTGTCATCATTTCTAGATGTAGACTTTATAATGGCTTATTTGTCAACATGGTATCCCACCTATCATTAACTGGGATGGAGGGATGCATTATACAAAAGGAATAACAACAAGGCCTTCTGTTCACAGAAAACATTCACTTTATTATTAGCCCATATCCAGAAGAAATAGGTTTCATGGAATGGGGAAATAGTTAGAAAAAGGCTCAATCATGATTGCTGTGGTGGTCTCCAAGATGTGCTATGTTTTAAAATTTTAGCCTATATATGATGCCCTCTTTCTTTATCAAGAATATACATCTCCAGAAACTAAGGGTATGAAATAGACATGACCTATAGTCACCAGGAAGGTGAGTCTTGTAGACTTCCAGTTCAGAGAGTGTAATTGGCCAAAGGGCCTATTAGCTGAGCTCTGACGTCCATTTCCACTTTTGCACCAAAATTATCCCTCCCAAACACTACTGACACTCAATGAATAAGCATGACAGAGATACAAAGGAAACCCTGTTTTGTACACCCTAAACTACTCTTAGAGCTGACTTTACCTTGTCGGCTTCTGGATGAACTTTCTGAGCTTTCCTTAGATTGAACAATGATAATTTGCTTTCAACTATCCTTTCTTTTTTCCTTCATTTGGGAGTAAGACTTAAATCTTGTGTTTCCACACCTAGAACATCCTGTTTCCCTCCCCACTTTGCCCTGTACAGTCATAGTTGTTTCCCTAATAAAATCCTTGTACATTTAATTACATTTTCATGCTGTTTCTCAGAGGAGTCTGGATTACACTGTCTATTTATTATTATATGAAAATGCTTACAAAAATTTTTTATGGCATGCTGCTATAACCCTAGCCTCAGTGATTATGTAGTCTATGCTCTCAAGAAGAGTGCTTGCCCAAAGGAACATCAACAGTATTCTCATCAATTGCAATCTGAAATGCCCCTGGCCATCTAGGACTCGACTAGCCCTGAACCAAGAGGGATTACTTTACTGAGAAGTATGTTGATCCCAATCACCAGAAGCAAATGAGTAAATGCTACAAAATGGAACAAGGAAAACTCTATTTGTAGTCCATGTATTTAGAGGTGTACCTCTTCATGCTTTCTTAGAACACCCTGTCAGAGGAAACATACGCCCTTTGAAAGGACACATTCTACTACTCAATAAAAACAAGATGGCCAAACACTTGCATCTCATAAGAAGGAAGGTTTAGGATATCTTACCAAGTAAATATTCTCATTCAACTGAGAGACTAGGAAGGAATGAATATAACAGATCCAAGAAGGCCCATAGGCAATGATATTTACTTGCAATTGCTTAATAGATAGTCATGATTTTGTATGTCGCACCTATATAGATCTTTGTTACTTCACTAGATTATAATATAGGGAATTATAAGGAGTGCATAATCTAGAAATTCCCCTGGATCATGGTTCTGCTATAAAAGAACATCAAGAGTTATACATTGTATTTTAGAAGATTTAATTTCAAGATATTTTTGTATAGACAACCAAAGAAATTTTTACTTCATGTAATGTTTAATTCATAAAACTCTTATCTAAAAGACATATCTTGAAATCACTTTCTTTTGCTATTTTAAATTTATTATATATAAATAGAAAATTAAATTTCCTCATAAGTTATACTGTAGTTTCAACTTAATATACCATGTGTTTTTGAATGCTTTAAAGCCATAAAAACCTACTGATTAAAAACCTATTGCTAAACATATATGTATTCCAAAACATTGATGCCATATTTGTAATTAAATGTTGATTAGGTTAATATTTATTTTCATGCCTTCCTATGATTATTAGTTTTTCTTTATCTCCTTATTAATGTATTGGTGTTATTATTTAGACATGATTCTAGAATTGAGATATTCTTTCCAGATACAAAATAATAAGACTATACATTTAGCTTAGCTGAGGTTTTAGTCCCTGTGTTTATGTTGATTCTTGTTTGGACACTTTAACATGTTTGCTTCTCCTAAAAATATTAAATAAAAGCCACTGGCTATCAGTTTGAGTTTCTGTTTTGTAGTTAAATTTCAGGGTTACAATGAAACCTCATCTTACATAAAAATTTGTCACACCACTTTATTTATTTATCTATTTATTATTATTATTTTTGCATGCACAGGCAATGGGAATCAAACCCAGGTCTCCAGCATGGCAGGTGAGAACTCTGCCTCCTAAGCCACCATGGCCTGCCATATATCAGTCCAATTTTTATAACCAGCATTTCTCTCCAGTTAGTACATGTTCTACTTTACATTGGCTGATATTCAATAATTTATTTTCTGTCATCATAACATGCTATTTAGTTTAACATTTAAAAAGTGTGCATTATTCTATGAACTTCAGTATCAGTACTGAGAATTATTGAACTCTCATGTTTTAGAAAATACCTGAGTCAGCATAAGTAATGTTCCTCTTTAGAACATTTGGCTAAATCAAGTATTTTAGAATTCCATGGCTTCTACAGGGTTTCCAGTTGTTTAATGTATGCAAAAGCTGATAATTCATGCATCACTCGGTATCACCATCAGTCCTCAGTGCTCCTCCCTGGTTCTGTGTGACACTTCTACTTTTTCTGGAATTTCATGGTTAACTAGCAGAATGAACATAACAGTGCTTTTGCAATAGACACATGAGCATATATATCCTTTACAAACATCAATTATATTAGCACTGCCTTACTATTAAAAAGAAATCAAAATTGCATGGAACCTCATATATCTGTCCCATTTTAAAAATCACTACCTGTTTGTATTCTCTATATGAACATTTTTCTTTGAAATAAATGTGTACGTAGACTTTCATTTCTTGCCTTGATTATTCCACCATACTTATTATCTGTTTTATAGTAATTGCATTTTGTGCTCAGAAAATCACAATCTTGATGACAATAACCCATTCAATTGCCTCTAGAAAATAAACCATGAGCCCATAGACTGATTCATAAAAAGAAAACCTATAGGCTCATTATTAAATTTTCCTTAATGGAAAAACACAGATAAGAGAAAAAAACACAGGTACCTGGTTCAGTGGATAGAAAGCCTGCCTTTCAAGCAGGAGATCTGGGTTCGATTCCCAGGCCATGCACGTCCCACTCCCAAACAAAAAGACAGGTGAGATGATGAATTCTGAACTGATTTTAAGCCAAGTTGATCCCAAGGTACTACTAGGTACTACTGGATCTCTGAATTAATGCTCTGGGGTAAATAGTAAAAATTTGAAACTATTTTTTAAATTCTGCAATATGACTAGAAAGTGAGACAGTTGACTAGTTTTCAATCATAGGGAAATATTGTAGATTAATATTTATAATATTATAATTAAATAATCTAAATTAATGCAAAATATTTTGCCCTATTTTTAGGAAATGCTGTATTTATATATATTTATCAGTCCATTAAAATTACTTATGTTAAAGAGAATGCACTATTCTATTATTTTAAGAAGTGGGTTCTTTTTGGTTTTAGCTTGTTTGTAAGTAACATGAAATTCATTCCAAATTTTTATATTTTATATTAGACTTTTATCTCTGAGGTTGCCCTTATTTTCTTTTCTTATGTCTATTGAAATGACATTTGTCAGGGTGGGAAATTCTTTAACTCTATAACAATCCTTGATCATTAAGGGCCAAAATGACTTATGCTTGAGATACAAATAATCAGAACAAAAACCTTGCTTGCATTTTTCTTTATTTTGGTGCATGGTCCAGGAATTGAACCCAGGTCTCCCGCATGGAAGATGAGCATTCTACCACTGCTCCCAGGTTGCATCTTTTAATGGAAAAGAAACAGGATTTATTTGAGGAGTTTATGTAGAGCTTCTTTCACATCCTTATTCCTCAGACTGTAGATCATGGGGTTCAACATGGGGAACAGTACGGTGTAAAATATAGAGGTTATTTTGTCCCTATCCAGTGAATAGCTAGACCAGGGCCGAGCATATGTGTAGAGTATAGAGCCATAATATAGGATGACAGAGGTCAGGTGGGAGGAGCAGGTGGAGAAGGCTTTGAGGTGGCTCTGGGTGGAGTGGATCCTCAAGATCATGATGATGATGAAGAGGTAGGAGGCCAGGATGAACAGAGTGGGGGCAATGACATTGGAGGTCAGGAGGAAGATCACTGCAGCCTGGAAACCATCCTTCCTGCCACAAGCGATTTTCACTAAGGGAAGGAAATCACGGAAAAAGTCATCAATGATGTTGTCCCCACAGAATTCCAAAGCAAATGTTCTTTTTGTGCCGATAGCAGAGTTAGTAAAGCCATCGAGATATGAGGCAGCCACCAAAAATGCACATAGCTTTTTCGACATTGCCTGAGAATAAAGCAGTGGTTTTGAGATGGCCCCATAGCAGTCATAAGCCATGGCAGCCAACAGGAAGCACTCGCTGTAGGCCAGCCCAGCAGAGAAGAACTGTGCTACACAGCCAACAAAGGAGATGCTCTTGTCTTCGGAGATGCAGGTCACTAAAATCTTTGGGGTG
The DNA here is from genome assembly GCA_004026745.1 of Myrmecophaga tridactyla. Taxonomy (NCBI): domain Eukaryota; kingdom Metazoa; phylum Chordata; class Mammalia; order Pilosa; family Myrmecophagidae; genus Myrmecophaga; species Myrmecophaga tridactyla. Next base: position 5,592 of record PVIY010054286.1, read on the forward strand.
TAGACAGAGGAATACCAGAGATCCAGGAAAGCCAGATTTCCAATGAAAAAATACATGGGTGTGTGGAGTCAGGAGTCATTTCATATCAACACAATGAGAGTGGTGTTTCTCACCACACTCACAGAGTAAACTCCAAGGAACACCCCAAACAGAACCAACTGCATCACGGGATCTGTGGTGAAGCCCACCAGGATGAACTGAGTCATGGTGTGATTGCCCCTCTCCATGGCTACAAGGGATCTCACCTAAGAGGGGGTAAATGAGTGCTCATATTGAATCAGTGTGTTGCATATACTGAACACATGTTAAATAGACAACATCACACCACTGGTACGTCGAGAAGTTTAGAATGATTTAGTCAGTACAAGTACTCATTAGATACTTTATATTTGCAACTATCACCAGGATTTCAAAATTACATTTGAAATTATGAATTTGTAAGTTAGTTCATTTTTATCTAGATGTGAATATTAAACCAAATGAAGGCCTTTAATTTGTATTTTCTTGTGTTTGAGTCCTCTTCCAAATGTTAATTTAGTTATTACAAACCATGTGACTTTTAAAATAAAATGTGACTTGGCTTCCCATAAATACTGGACTTCAAATCATTTGTCAACATATTTCATAGTGAATCAGATACTTTTCTTATGGTGCACATACTTACTGGAACAATCATGCATACATGCATACATATATCCATTTTAGAATCATATGTCAAAATTATATCTACATATATATAGAAAATACTCAGGATAGTATAAGGAAAAATAAATGTTTGGACACAAAGCTTTAAAATATACATATACAGGGGATGATATACAATGATGTGTTTATGTTTTCATCTGATAAAATGTATTTTATCCATATTGATTGAACAATAGACACATAATATAAAAAATAATTAACAAAGCCATTTTTAAATGTAAATGTAATTTGCATCCAGTTCTTAAATATTGCATATTATTTGTCTTTTTACTATTTTTAAGTTTTATTAAGGATTTTTTTCCGTAGGAAATGTAAGGAAAATTTATGTAATAGAATATGACTATGTGACTCAGTATTCCATCTGGAACAGAAATCTCTCCACTCTCTTTAGCATTATCTGCATACACAGCTGAAATACCATAAGGAAGTTTGTACATAGTGGCACACCTAAAAACTACACAATTAAAAACAAATTAAGGGACAATTCCAGCCACACTAACTGCCCATCTACCTCAGCCATTTTGTAGCTTAATAAACATAAATCTCAGGGAAGATGATTATTAGCCACTGCAGGCCCATTCTCTTGGGACCTAAGAAAGTGCTCTGCTCATCCTAGGATTTCATTACTGGCATTATTAAGTGGACTTCTTTCTGAACAAATATAGAACAATGGAAGATAGTTTCAATTAAAACTTTTACTCCTACAACTCCCTAAAGATGGTCTTATCAAGGCCCAATGAGCACCATGTAGATAAAACAAATGATCAAATTTCAGTCCTCATTTGATTTGATCTACCTGCAACTTTTGATACAGTTTATCATTCTCTTGCTAGAAATACTCGCTAGACTTGGTTCTCACATCATCATACTTGCATGTTCTCCTTCTACTTCTCCTGCTATTTGTTCTCAGAATTATTGCCACAGTCCTTGAATTTTTAAGTGCTCCTAAATCAATCATTTGACCTCTTCCAAATCCATGTACATTCACTTCCTGGTGATCTGTCTGGTCTGATGGCTTTAAATGTTCTCTATTTCTGAATAAGTCTTAGTTTTACATCTGCTGACCTCTTCCTTCCCCCAAACTCCAGACCCATACATCCATATGCTTATTTCACACCTTTTACTGGATTTTTACTGGGTATCTCAAGCAAAGTTAAGTTCCTGACAAAACTTCCCAGTCTGCTTCTCACTCCCCTTTCCAGTAAATGGCTGTAATCTATCCTACAGAAAATCAGGAAAAAACATTCAACATGTATCTTCTCTATCTTTCACATCATACCTGATTAATTAGCAAAATTTTCTTGGCTCTGTCTTTAAAATATACTGGAAGCTTACCAGATTTTCCCAATTCCAGAGTTTCCACCTTAGACTAAGCCCCAGTTCTTTCCACTTCTTTTATTACAAAAGCTGCTGAATGCTTTTCCATTATTGTCATCAGCCCTATTGAGTCATTTTTCAACCAGAGAAGTCCCAGTAAAATGCCATTTAAATCCTGTTATTCCACTGCTCTGAACCCTCCAGTGATTTCTCAAGTTAGTCAAAGCCTAAATTATCACAAAGGTGCCCAAGCACTGTAAGCCCTCACCTTCATCTCTCTGCTCATGACCTCCACTATTCTCCCCTTCAATGCTTGGTATAATACAGCCACACTACCCTCCATTATCTTCCCAGAATACCAGGAGCAGGCTGTTGGCTTTTGCAGTTGTTCCTCTGCATTTGAGAAATGCCCATCTGAGGTATCCTCATAACTAGCTCCCTCACATTATCAGATTACAGTTTGTATATTTTTACCATTTTAAGGGTTTCCTTTTTCCACCAAACTATGATTGGCCTCTCTTTCATCTCCTAGGTCCTTTTACTACGTTATTATTTTCTCCAGTACTGCTCATTTTGTTATATTACAAGCATTTCACTTCTGTGTTTAACTTTTTTCTGTCACCTTTCCTAGAATGTGCTTTCCCCATGTGATTTTGATGGGAAACATATCAGTCCACTCTTTATTTCATGCTGATTTCTAGATTTGTTATGAGGTCCCTTAGGCTGACTATTAAATGGATCACCTAGTACAAACTGAGAACTCTTGTATGGAAGGCAATATCTTTGAAAAATATGGAATCCAATGTAACTAAAAAGGATTACCTCTGGAAGAATGTTGCAAACACCTGGATTCAATCTCAGTCTAGATCTTAACTCATTCTAATATTCTCTCCTTCTCTTAATTATCCCCAAATTTCATCACTTATAAAAATCAAATCAGAATAAGTTAGAATGGCCATAGCTCAAATACCCTTAAAGAGTGGGATAGAAAGATCAAATATGAGAAGGTATGGTTTAGCAAACAATTGTGATTGTTGAATCATTACATTGATATTTCTTTCAGTTTCCAATATCTTACAGCAGCTAGAAGTAAAAACCTAAAATAGTGGAATTGTAACCCATACCGAACTCTGAAATCTGTTCTACAACTAATAGTTGTGCTATGCTTTGAAATTTATTGCTTGTTTGTATAAATGCTATTTATCACAAAAATGAAAAAAATGTCAATTGTAATGACGAAAAATATTTATTCCTTCTAGCCTCCTATATTCTGGAGCAGCTGGAAGGAAAATTCTGAAAGGATACTATGGTAGTTCATGACAAACTCTGGGATCTGTCCTGAAACTACCTGTTGAAGAGTGCTCTGAAAATTATTGTTTTTTTTCTTTTCTTTGTATATATGTTATATTTTACAATAAAAGCATTTAAAAATATGAAAGCAAGGGATTTTCCTCACTTTGAGTCAAGTTCTGGCTTAGTGTTTCCCATACATCATTTAATTTATTCCCTACAATGCTCATCATAAATGGACTTAAAGGTTAATAGCAGTGATTTATAGATGGTCAAGTTAAGGTTTAACAAGTATCAAGAATTATACAGTAACTGTTGTTGTTTTTTCCAGAGACCTCTTATTTAACCACTAAGCCACCTCTTTGTTATATGATATTAGGATGCTACTGGACTCTATGGTTCTCTCTCTTTTTGAACATAGCTCTTAATTCATAACTAATATAATAAAATGTAGAGAATTTAGATTTTATTCACAAATGGGTACCTCATAACTACAGGGTCAGAGAAATGTTTCCAACAATGTCCAAATCATCTGCTGGATGATTCCTGTGATCTTACATTTGCAGCCAACACTGATATGGGCATAGAAACAATCCATTTCACCCCACCCAGTATTAGGACACTTACCTGCAAATTTACTGTTTCAAACTATGAAGATCTGCACTGTGGATCCAGGAAGCTTATAACAGCTCCTTCTCCCCAGTGTACTGGATCCTTTGAGGACCTCAGGGGTTCATAGCATTGAAAAGCTGTGCAAAGGTAATTAAACATGTTTTGGCTCATTTGGGAGAATGTGGCTCAAAGCAATAAAAGAGTAATTAAAAAAAAGGATGATGATTATGACATATTGGGAACCTACCCCTTAGAAAATATCTTTCTAGAACATTACTTAATTTTCAAATAACTTTGAAGTATAAAAAAACAGATTATACATACCATTCCCCTTATCCCTTACTTTCATTAGCATTTCAAGCTAAATTTATTTTAACATTTGTTCCCCCTATTTTTAATTTTTATTCCATATGTTCTACTCTTCTGTTGAAAAGGTAGATAAAGGAGCATCAGACACAAGGTTTTCACAATCAAACAGTCACATTGTGACAGCTGTATCATTATTCAATCATCATCAAGAAACATGGCTACTGGAACACAGCTCTATATTTTCAGGCAGTTCCCTCCAGCCTCTCCATTACATCTTGAATTACAAGGTTATATCTTCTCAGTGCATAAGAATAACTTCCAGGGTAACCTCTTGACTCTGTTTGGAATCTCTCAGTCAATGACATTTTGTCTCATTTCACTCTTCCCCCTTCGGTCAAGAATGTTTTCTCAATCCCTTGATGCTAAGTCTCAGCTCATTCTAGGGTTTTTCTTAATTCCTTGATGCTGAGTCTCAGCTCATCTCAGGATTTCTGTGCCAAATTGCCAGGAAGGTCCACACCCCTTGGAGTCATGTCCCGTGCAGACAGGGGGAGGGTGGTGAGTTTGCTTGTTGTGTTGACTGGAGAGAGAGGCCAGCAGATGTCAACCACATGCCTTTCCAGCTGACAGTCAAGGCCCAGACACCACCATACTTCTTTCAGAGTCATGGTATCTTTCTCTGGATGCCTTAACTCAGATATTTTCTTGACCTTAGAACTGTGAACTTTAACTTAATTCATCCCCCTTAGAAAAACCAGTCCATTTCCGATATATTGCCTTCCAGCAGCATTAGGATGCTGAAACATTATTTAATAAGGTTCAAAAAGTTTTGTTTGGATACCATGATACCCAATTCATAGATGCATTTAGTTATAATGGCTTTTCACATTATTTGTTGAGTTTTGATTACATCAAATGAAAATATAACATATACACATGTATACTGCACACATATATCTTTAAACATACATTTAAAGATTAATAAATACATAGACACTCCTGTACCTTTAATGTACTGATATTTTCCATTTTCCCTTTTAGACTTTTTTCCATTCCACTTTCTGCTTCAGAATATGAACTTGTATGTACATTACTACTTTTAGTCAAGTTACAGAGGAATAAAAATGAAGAAAGCCTGAAGTCAGAGTACTTAATGCCAGTGAAAGAATGATACTGAGAGCCACATTTACCTCTTTCCCAAAGCCTCAGTTTTGACCCTTCTGTCCTCAGTACAAAATCTCTATAGTTCTGGTAACTCCTCTTCACTATTGATCCTTCAGGCCTAGATGTAGAAACATTCTGTAGCAAAGGACTATTGTATATGTACAGTTTTCCCATACTCTGTTCATATCTATGTAATTGGTCTCTTTACTAATTCTCCTTAATTTAATCAATTTGAGTGGCCTGTGTGTCCTGACAGAACTTTGACAGATGTAGCAATTAGTATTTGGAATCAATTACTCAAACGGTGTTTCTTGGATTAATTTGATTACAGATTTAAGGAATATGCAGAAAAGTCTCTTGTTGGGTAAACAGGATGTTGGGAATGCATAGCATATGGCTTATGGTGGCATTAAGATAATTTAAATTATTTTCAGTAACGTCAATTGATGAAGTGCATATAGAGAGCAAGGTCTGAAAGACCAGTTGGCTATGGTACAGACTTACTGCCATGATAATATTGATTATATAAATAAGGTGGTCTTCTGATTGAAAACTAGTAATAATTTCCTATTGAGAATTGAAAAGGAAATTGGAATCCTCTGCTTGCAACACTTGAGGACTTTCTAATTTCTGGCAGTCCTTTAGGAAAGATTTGTTTTTGGTCCAAGCCTGGACGTGATTGTGCAAAGTATCTATACCAATTATGTTTTCAAATTGCCACAAGTTTTATGGCAGTCTGAGAGAATTGGTTAAAGGAAGAGTTATGACCTTAAAATATATGCTAGGTGTGTTGGGCAGTCATGGATAAGACTAACAATAACAACAACAATAGTTTCTGAGCAGGCAGTCCCTAACTTTCCCTTACCTGAGGGAAGTAGCTTTACTCTGGGTAGGCTTCCAATGACCTCATTTGTGAGTTGCATGATAAACTTATTTAAACCTTTCAGCAGCCAACACTGACCACTCCATTCTGCTCATACAATGAGAGCCAAATATCAACTAACACAGATAAAGAAATCCAACCTGCACTTAAAGGATATATACACTAAAGATTTATTTGACCTCAAAAATATATATTGGCAGAGGTTGGGAAAATGCATGAGATTCATTTAGCATGGTGGTATATCAAAGAGGATGAACAATAAAACTTGATCGAATTGAATTTATCAACACCCCTGGACCTGTCCAGGATTCACGGACTAAATACATTTACTCAAATACCTGGGAGTACCTTAATAGTTTGTTTGCCAGATTGCCTCTTTAGTTCCTGCAGCAAAGATAACCAGGAGATTTTGACTTCAAATGACAGAGAGAACAGAAAAACTTTTTTTCTTTTTGAGGATATTTCAAACTCCCACTTTCCCTACTAAGATAGTGGGAGTCACATTCACCTCTTAATCAAAGTCATAGTTTTGGTTCCCTGTCATAATATAGTGTAGAGAGAAATTGATAATTTCAGAGATTACAGAATATTATGTTGGTTAATTTTCATGGAAAGAAATGTGGGATTTTTTCTGCACTTTGCCCTGGTTCATGGGCAGTGGATAATGAGTTGAAACATTGGTCAGATATTAAAAAAATAAATATTGAAAAATGAGTGGCAAGACTGGTAGAGCAATATGTATGTCGAGAGTTCACTGTGCATAATCCCATACTATGAAATTAGTTCAACTCCCTTGTAAATAACCATGAAAAGGAATCCACAGTAGGAGAATTTAAAAATCGTGTAGGCAACAAGATTCACCCATCAATGTTAATCAAGTATTCTCTCATCCAAACTAGTGTTTGCTGAATTGGGCCCCATACAAAGTGATTATAACATTAGGGTTGGGGGTCATTTATAGTCAAAGAGCATAAACATATGTTCATCAAATCTGTTCTGGTAGCCACACTGCTGAGTGCCCAAATTGCCAATATCAGAGACTAATCATATATCCTCAATATGCCCAATTCCCGTGAAGTAGAGTCAGTCATTTGTCAGTTGGGTGGACTGATCTTGGCCATTATGCCGAGCAGGACTTTTTTTTCCTTAGGTTTAACACAAATGTTGGACATGTATTTTCTTTCCCTTTGCATGCCATTTTAATCAAAACCAAAATTTATTTATAGAATACATTACTTTTAAACACATTACTTTTTATCACACCCAACATAATTTCTGAAGAGGAGAAACATACTATAGAAAATAGAGAGCAATGAAGAACACAACACTTTTACAGATTTTATAACATCACCCAGAAGGAAATGGCCTAATAGAATGTTTCAGTTGTTATCTCAGAGATGTTATGCTGACAGTGGGAAGACAATATCCTATGAGAATGGAGTATTAATATAATATAATACAAGATTTGTCATATATTTTAACAAAAGTTCAATATTTGATTCCATTTCCCCAGTAACCAGAGTGGCTTGGTGTAGAAAACAAGGCATGAAAGTGGGATTGGACCATTCCACTATGAACCAAATAAGTCCAATACAGGAAATTTTACTTTTTGATCATTCAATCTTGGGTTCATGGGATAAAAGTTCCTAGTACTAAAAGAAGAGATGTTTCCAATGGAGAATACAGCCACATTGTTGAGGAATTGGAAGCTATACCTACACCCTGGCTCCTTTGGGGACCTTGTACTGTTGAAACATCAGATAGAGTCTTGGTGACTGATTTCAATTACAAAGGAGGAAATTGTGTTACTGCTCACAAAGAGTTTAAGAATGAGCATATTTGGAACCCTAGGATTTCAATGGGATGCGTTTCTTAAAATTCTCTTTCCCAGTAAGCTTTGGAAAAGGCAAAAGTGTGGCAGCTCATAAAGGAATAAAAAGAAAACACAAAGCACAAGGGCTCAGATCTCACAAGAATAAAAGTTTAGATTACCCAATGAACAAGTAACTCCATCCACTTCAGGTGATGGTAGACAGAAAAGAGAAAATGGTTTTGGGTGGTAGAAATTGAATTTCTGACTGCAAATTTGTGCTTTAGCTATAGTTAAGAGTTTGTTTAGTTGTAGCAGTATTTAGTGTAGTTGTAGATTGTTGTCTAAGTCTGAACTAATTACTGAATACTTTAATACATATATCCTATGTTAACAGACATAATGGTCACTGTAAAGACAGAAACCTATGCAATAGGATTCATGGGATGTCAAGAGGTCTCTGTGGTCTGGAAATTCTTTCCTTGTTCTGAAGTTATACATTGCCACACCAGCAGTAGTATATATATATATATATATATATATATTTATATACACTATTGATATTATGTCATGTCCAGGGGGTATCATTACATGGAAAAGCATAACTTTAACT
>PVIY010054287.1:0-14306 GCA_004026745.1 Myrmecophaga tridactyla
ATGAAGAAGAAAGACGCCTCCCGGGGAGCTTCGTGAAACCGGAAGCCAGGAGAGAAAGCTAGCAGATGACGCTGTATTCGCCATGTGCCCTTCCAGCTGGGAGAGAAGCCCTGACTGTGTTCGCCATGTGCCTTCTCACTTGAGAGAGAAACCCTGAACTTCATCGGCCTTCTTGAACCAAGGTATCTTTCCCCAGATGACTTTGATTGGACATTTCTATAGACTTGTTTTAATTGGGACATTTTTTCGGCCTTAGAACTGTAAACTAGCAACTCATTAAATTCCCCTTGTTAAAAGCCAAAAAAGTGTGTGTGTGTACGTGTGCAGACCCACATGTATTTCCCTGGAAATCTGTGAATATGTCTGTATTCTCAAGACATGGTGATGCTAAAACAGAGAAGAGAAATGTGCAGTGCCAATTTTGATGTGCAGTACCAACTCTTCTCATGGAGCCAGTTTTCAAAATCCAGAAATTGGAGTAAATCCTGGGAGTAAATCTCTTGTCAGTTAAACAGCAGAACAGGTAAGGGTTGCCCCCTTTTTCCTTTATGTTAAAACTTGGTAACTTTTTTCTTTTAATATGAAAACTAAACAGACACATTGTGGAGTAGTTAGCAAGATTCATGTGAATTTTCATGATAAAACCTGAGCTGTCAAAGAAATTTTGGAACTGCTGACTGGTTGCCTCACACCATACAGGCTGAATAAAATGAAATGTTTATTTTCGTGTGCTTCCCATCAACTTCTTTCTTAATCTGGAAATTTAAGTGGGGCCCTGGACTACACTTCTTTAATAACTGTCCAATCACCAAAATGCCATTTTAAAATGAGGGTCCATGCATGTTTTATGGAATCTAAACTTGCCCAATACAGCCCACCTGCTGGCCAAGATGTACCTCTTTAAACAAAGTCAAAAGGAGAGAAGCCAGCCTGAGCAGCCTGGAGACTTGCTGGCTTTTGAATTTTTTCTAAAGTTGGCCGGACGTCCAGTGTCATTCCAGCCTGATACTTTGGTATGGCCCTTTACGAAGAGCCACTTTTATGGAAAGGAAGTGTGTTGTCTGATGTGCCTTCTTCCTTCTTGGGGTAGAGGTCTTCGCCCCAGGAACAGTCTCAGCCCTCTGTCACTCTTCAGTGCACCTGTACTCAGTGCTTTCACGTGAAAACACTGCATCTGTTCCAGGCACAAATACACAATACAGGCAGCTCGCCATATTGCAAAGTCCAATATAAAGATGCAAGAGTCCTGTCCACAAAACACTGTCCACGAGCCACTCAGGAGGCTCTTTAGACTGTGGTAACCAAACAGAAGCTGAGATGTTAACGTTCCATCTTACTCAGCATGCGGAGTGGAGCTGCAGAGCACACACACCTGGGTGAAGCAGATGGTGCCCTGGTGCTATTGTTATTTTGCAGTCTGGCTGAATGGAAACCTGGACTCAAGGACAGAGAGTGGGCTATTGCAGTTAAACAGGGGATTGTGTCTCCTAAGAAAGGATCCCACCATTTTGAAGGAGTCAGTACAGCTCTTCTTTACCAAGGAAGTGAGGACAGCTGATAGTTTTCTGAAGTGACTTATATAATGACCCTTAATGAATTATTTCCAGGGCATTGTCTTCAGTGTTGTGTTACTTGAGCTTCCTGGTTGGAAGGTAGCTAATGCATGTCCAGATCTTGAATTTCTGTTGCTTGCAACAGCTAGAGTTGCCATCTGCACACAGGAAGGCCGTACTTTTTTTTCCATTGATATTTCCAAAATATGATTACTCTGCAAAATTATTTGAATTGTCTGTCTGATTGACAAGTACGCAGCCTATGTGTGAGAACTTTGGAGACAAGTTGACAGAAAGTTCCCGATGGGCTGTATTAATTCTTAACATGCAAAGGAAGCACATGTTAGAAACTAATACTCTAGCAAGGCTGAAATAGCTTATTATTTCAGAATATTAGCATTGTTTGGTGTAGAATAACTTAACCGTAATGACACATTGAGAAATCAATATGACACGAGAGCCAATGTGCATTTTCTTAAAGATGAATGAGCTGATGGCTTTAGCAGTGTTTTAACAAAAGGAATAAGCAAAATTTGAAAGTAAATGAATCAGAAACTGATAAGCAAGTAATACATTTGTAGTGCATAAATGATTTTTTTAGCTTGAGATTATCACCATATTGTTCTAGAAATATATATTATGGTCTTTCATTTTGTGTACAAATTATTCCACGTGTCCTGTAGTTACACGTATTTTATAGGTTTCAGGGATCTTGTCACTCATCAGCATGAAACTGAAATTTTCTTCTTCTAAAAGACACTCAAGTTAGCATTGCTTGCCAAGTTGGTATGAAAAGTTGAAGATGGAGAGAAAAGATGTTTGGCTTATAATTTTAGTGACTGAAAAATTAAATCATATATTCTCCTAAGATTCCCACTCTTTTTCTCAAAATGGAACTAGGCTAATTTTTTGTTGCTAATTATAAGAAAATTAAAATCTTATTGCAAGAATATAAAAATAAAAGGTACCTCTATATTCCCACCCCACAAAAAAAGCTATGAAGTTTGATACATATTTTTCTAAATTCTTAAATGCACTGATATAAGTAAATACATATAAAGAAAACAAATGGGTTATTCTGTATCCACAGCTCTGTAAACTGCGTTTCCCTTTGACGATGTGTCTTGGGCACTTTTCTCTGTCAGTAAATATAGGTCTGGCATTACAAAAGATGCTCCATAATTTTACTAGACATCTCTATTAACATGTATTTAGTTGGTTTTCTGTTTTCCACCTTTATAACCAATGTTGCAGACATTATTTTTTATATTAGTGTATATTTTTCAATTGTGTTCTCATGTTAAATTACCACCAGTGTTAACGATGGAGTTTTCTAAAACTTTTAAGCAAAATACCTAAATTTTAGGGTATAAGCCACTCTCAGTTATCCACATGGAATATAATCTGTCGTGAGACCACATTCCTAGAGGAATTTCCCCTGTCACCAGACGTTGTGAGGACAGAATTCTAAGATGGTCCCTAACACTCCTGACCGTTGTTGGACACACAAGTGCAATCCCTTTATCTTAAGTGTGAATAGGGTGGTGTTCTATGCCTGTGATTAGGTTAGCAATCAGTTGGCTTTGGAGTAGTCATAGGGGAGACTATCGAGGTGGGTCTGACTTAATCAGGCGAGCCCTTTAAAAGAGGCCAAAGCGTGAGAGAGAGGTATGCTCCTGCTGTCAGGAAGAAACCAAACAACCATGCTGTGAAGTGCCCATGGGGGCTGCATGGCAGGGAACTGAGAGTCCCCTCTCGGGCCGGGAAGACCACCTGGCCGGAGACCTCAGTCACAGAGCCACGAGGACATGAAATCTAGTGAGCTTGGAAGAAGACCTTGAACCACAAATGAGAATTTCAGCCCTGGCTGCCACCTTCATCTTAGCCCAGTGAGACCCTGAACAGAGGACACTCCTAACCCAAGCCTGGATTAAATTTGTCTTCTGCCAGTGCGTGCTGGGTTTTGCTTGGAGCTGTCATACCTGGGGAAATCAGCCAAATGAGCCTTTCCTTATTATCTGCTCCCTATAGAGATGTACTAGGCCAGCTGCTGGCCTGGAGTGTAAGCCCCTGGCTCTGTGCCATAGGCTTTTCTCTGGATACCTCTCTCCATAGCCCTGCCCTTCATGAATTATTAGACCTTAGGCCACCTAGCTAAAGCACCCTGTTGTAGAAATTTGCATTAACCTAGCAGTTTTAAATGGTTTAACTGACTGTGCCTTTCCCCCAATATATAATTAACTAATTAATATCAGTATAGGCTCATGGCTTCTTATTTTATTCAAAGAATTATAACCTTTACTATCATCATTTTGAGGCTCAGCTTAGTTTTGTCCTTTAAGCTGGTTACCCTGTCGTTTTGTAACACATTCCATCCATTTTTGAGTACTTGTCATTTTGGCACAAGAACTCATCTTATGTTTTCCCTGGAATCAGCCATTTCTACAGGGAGACCTCATTGCTTTTAGGTGGGAATGGTAGTACCTTCATCTCTTAGGGCTGCTGTAGCAAAGTACCACAAACTGGATGGCTTAAAACAACAGACGTTTCTCGACTTACAGTTCTGGAGGCCAGAAGTCTGAAATCAAAGTGTTGGCAGAGCAATGCTCCATCTGAAAGCTATAAGGGAGAGTCCCTACTTGCCTCCTCTGGCTACTGAGTTTGCTGGCAGTCCCTGGAGTTCCTTGGTTTGTAGACACAGCACTGCCATCTCTGCCTCCTCCACCCCCAGGTGATCTTCTCCCTGGTGTCTGTTGGTCTGTGTCCAAATTTCATCTTATGACACCTTCTTATGACACCTGTCCTGTTGGATTAGCCCCCATCCTAATCCAGATTGGCCTCATCTTAACTGATCACATATTCAAAGACCCTGCTTTCAGATAGTTACAATCACAAGACCAGGGTTTAGGACTTGAGCATGTCTTTTTGAGGGATACATAATTCAATCCATAACAGGTATTTAGAAACCAACAGTATTTTAGAATCCAACATCTGGGTGCTAGAATTCTCATGGCCTTTAGACCCTTTTGAGCTATGAAATCTATTCTACTTTTATCTCTCTATCATCCATCTCCATCTATCAATCTATCTATCTGTCTACCTGCCATCTACCGTTCTCTATGTTAAAAACCAGGAATTCATCCTGATACCTACAATTCCATTCTGACACAGAGTTCACTCTGGTTTTCCCTTTTTCCATATTTTTAACTCTCTTTTCCAGCAGTGGGAAACTTGGCTCTGTTATTTACTCATTTGCTCCATCCTACCTTATACTGGAAATGGCCTCAATATTGCAAACACATACCACTGGGATAAAGAAACCTTCTAGTTAGAACTCAATATTTATTCAAAGCTCTTTTTGGGTTTAGACAGGCTATATGGTCAGAGTACTATATTCAAAGATACTTGGGCTAATTGAAAAAAAATTTTTTTTTCTTTTCTCTAGTATGTTATGTTATTCATTTGAAATACAAGTAGGTTCATTTATTTCTGTTAAATGTATACAATTTTAATTTGCATTTTAAATAATTTGCAACTGAGGTCAAGAAATATCTGAATAAGAGTTTATCCCCAGGGATCACTTGTTCTTGTTCAGGAAACCTTATAGAAGTCCTTTCACTTCCAGAAACTGAGTTCCAGATCCAAGGATTACCCTTGATCTTAAATGGAACCTCCCAGGGGAAGTGAGATGGCCCCATAGCTGGTCTAGGTTGGGGTCCCCAAACCAGGCAACCCCAGGAGAAGTAGGATTGGCCTCATCCCCAAGAACGCCCTATGGCAGAGGGGTGCACCCTCCGGTGGACTTCTCATTGCAAGACAGGGCCCCAGCACCTCCTGCCCATGCTTGTGTACTGACAGCATCCAGTCACAGAGAGCCCGGTCTGCAAAACTGCAAGGGGAAATGTGCAAAGCACCGTGGTACAGACAGCACTGACAAATCCAGCTCAGCCCTTGACAGATTAAGGAGAACAAATAATAAGTGAAGATCCTGCATTGGATTCTGGATTGAAACAGCTATGGTTCTAAATAACAGTATTGGGATAACTGGTGAAAAGCAAATAAAGATAATATTAGATATATTAGATATTCTATAAAAGTATCACATCAATATTAAGTTTCCTGAAATTAATATTTTCACTGTGGTTATATAAGAGATGGTTCTTGTTCTCTGGAGATACATGTTGAAGAATCTAGGCGTGAGGGGTCATTATATCTGCAACTTACTCTGCAGTGGTTTGCAAAAAAATAAATAAAGCAAAATGGCAAACCATTGTTTGTGAAGAGTATGCAGAGTTCATTATACTATTCTTGCAATTTTTCTGTGGTTTTCAATTTTTTTCAAAATAAAAGGTAAAAATAATGCTCATAAGACAGATCCTTTTTATGTTTGATAGATTAACCAGGTTATATTTACATCAAACCTCTACGTGTCTATTCTGACACCTATGAACAATCACAAAAATGGACCACATTTTAAGCCAGAAAGAAAACCTCCATTCATTCTGGAATGAATGGAAAGTAGACACTTTCCATTATTAAACAAGAAAGAGTGGAAATAAATAAATGGAATATTCTAGTCAAGAAATAAAAAAACAAACAAACAACCAGATCAAAAAAAAACACCTAAATAAAGCAGAAGGGTGGAATTAAAGAAGATAAAATTAGTGTATTAGGAAAGTGATCACAGTGAAAAATAAACCCAGGCCCTTGCTTCCTTGAAATGACCAATGACACAGCTAAACTATTGCTTGTTTCATTTAAAACTACAAAGTCACAGGACAAGCCCACTTATGGAGAGCAATGCAAATCTATTCATGTAGTTTGCCATATTAATAAAGCAGTGAAGAAAACTATACTAGATTCTTAAGAGTTGTCAGAAGTCATTTAATAAATTTTAATATCCTGTGTAAATGAGGGATCTTAAGTTTAAACTTTATTAGCTGCATGCAAAATCCACCTAAATCCAGCCTGGATTCCTAGGGTTTGAGGAAAGAGTTTCATCTGGAATAGACATGCATTTGCCTGAGCCAAGAGAACTACAGGAGAGAAAGAAGGGACTCTCCAAAGACCCCAAGGCTGTGCCCAAAAGAATGTCCAATTTAACTTTTTTTTAAATTTAAATTAAATTAAATTTTTTTAAATTCCAAAAAACACCAAACACAAACATTCCTATTTTGATCATTCCATTCTACATATATAATCAGTAATTCACAATATCATCACATAGTTGCATATTCATCATCATGATCATTTCTTGGAACATTTGCATCTATTCAGAAAAAGAAATAAAATGAAAACAGAAAAAAAATTTATGCATACCATACCCCTTACCCCTCCCTTTCATTGATCACTAGCATTTCAAACTGAATTTATTTTAACATTTGTTCCCCCTATTATTTATTTTTATTCCATATGTTCTACTCGTCTGTTGACAAGGTAGCTAAAAGGAGCATCCGACACAAGGTTTTCATAGTCACACAGTCACATTGTGAAACCTATATCATTATACAATCATCTTCAAGAAACATGGCTACTGGAACACAGCTCTACATTTTCAGGCAGTTCCCTCCAGCCTCTCTGCTACATCTTGAACAGCAAGGTGATATCTACTTACTGTGTAAGAATAACCTCCAGGATAACCTCTCGACTCTGTTTGGAATCTCTCAGTCACTGATACTTTGTCTCATTTCATTCTTTCCCCTTCTGGTCAAGAAGGTTTTCTCAATCCCTCAATGCTGAGTCTCAGCTCATTCTAGGGTTTTTCTCAATCCCTTGATGCTGAGTCTCAGCTCATTTTAGGATTTCTGTTCTACGTTGCCAGGAAGGCCCGCACCCCTGGGAGTCATGTCCAGTGTAGACGGGGGAGGGTGGTGAGATTGCTCATTGTGTTGGCTAGAGAGAGAGGCCACATCTGAGCAACAAAAGAGGTTCTCTTGGGGGTGACTCTTAGGCCTAATTTTAAGTAGGCTTGACCTATCCCCTGTGGGGTTAAGTTTCATATGAACAAACCCCAAGACTGGGGGCTCAGCCTATAGCTTTGGTTGTCCACACTGCTTGTGAGAATATCAAGAATTCAACTTGGGGAAGTTGAATTTTCCCCTTTTCTCACCATTCCCTGAAGGGGACTTTGCAAATACTTTTTTATTCACTGTTCAAATCACTGGGATTTATTGGGTATCACTCTGGACAAACCAACAAAATCTCATGTCCTACCCAATTTAACTTTTGCCAGACAAGGAAAAAGCCACCAGCCAAGCAAGAACTGTTGCCTGGACTTGCCTCTTCTCCGTGATTCCCACCACACCACACAGGTGGGTTGTGTGTGTGGGGGGAGAGTAAGCAACCAGTGAGTGGAGGAGGGGGCCAGAATAGGGTGAGAGAGAGGCCACCCACACCCCCTCCCTGAATGCAGGAAGACAGAATCAGGAGAAAGTAAGTTTGGTGGACTGGTTTCTCTATTATAAATGTTATTAAACAAAATTAGAACCAATCTAGCTATGCTTCATGCCCTGTGAGTAGAATTGTCATCAATCCAAACTGGGTTATATATCTATTAGCAATCAGGAGAGGGCTTATTTGTCATATAAAAAACATTAAATAAGTTATTGCTTTGGTTATCTATTATTATGTGACAAAGGACCCCTAAAATTTACTGGCTTCCCAGCAACAACCATTTTGTTATTGTTCATGGTACTTTAGGTTATGGATTCAGGCATGGCTCAGCCAGGCGAATCTTCTGTATGTGGCACAAAGAGGGGGCACTGGGTGCTGCCTGGCTGATGGCTGCTCTGGTCTGGAGGGCTGGAGACATCTTCACACACATGGTGTGACATGGAGGGACAGCTGGAAGATTGGGCTCGACGCTAGGTTGACTCAGTGTCTCACTGTGGTCTCTCCAACAATGTGGCTGGACATGGAGATACATGGCGGCTCTTGGTTCCAAGAGTGAGTGCTCCAAGAGTCAGGAAGTGGAGGCTTCCTGAGGTTCAACTTGGAAGTGGCCCAGTGTTGTTTCTACCACATTCTATCGGTCACAGAGCCTGCTGAGATTCAAAGGGAGGGGACAAAGACCATCTCTCCATGAAGGGGTGTCAAATGATGCGTGGCCCTTTTTAATCTGTCCCTCAATTTCAACTGCTGAGGAACAAAAAGTTGCAAGTGTAATTGAGATTTTACATAATTGCCTAAATGCAAAAGAACACATCTAGGTTTTTTTTTTTTTTAGAGATAACACAATCTTTATGTCTTTTATTTCTTTGTCTTATTTTCCCAGTTAAGAACTCCAGTACAATGTTGAAAGAACAATAAACACTATCACCTTTATTCTCAGTTTTAGGAATCTAATCAGTTTCCAACCTACAATATTGAGTCAGGATTAAAAGAATTGGCTTCTTCCACAAGATTGAATCAGGATTAAAATATGGCTTTTCTGGGGTACCGGCACATTCTCCCCTCTGGACCACAAAAAAGACATTTTTTTTTCCCCATAAACAAAATACATTCATTCCATGACAACATCACAAAGCCTTCAACCATTTCAGTAACAATACAAATAAAATACAAAGTCAAAACCAGTACAAAATCTCATCGAAGTCTGTTAAAGTGATGGTCTATTCTAAGGCAAAAAATTCTCCTCTGGCTCTGGACCTGTGAAACTCAGAACAAATTATCTGCTGCCAATATACAAAGGAGGGACAGTAATAGTATATGTGTCTCCATTTCCATTGGGAGAAATTGGAAGGAAAACAGGGGTCACTGGGCCCAAATAGTTCAGAAACCTACAGGGCAAACTCCATTAGATTTCAAAGTCTGAGAATCATTTTTCCTTGGAGCTTTAGAAAGCAGTCTATGCAGTGGCAGTGCTCTTCCTCCAAATGTTTGGGTGTGCTGCAACACTAGTTTTCATTAGGGGAACCACCCTTTTCTCGGCTGCATCCTCTCCGTTCATTGGGGCAGCATCCAAGTTATCTGCCATCTCCAGGTGTTTTAATTTGTAAGCTACCGGAATGCATTATACCAGAAACAGAATGGCTTTTTAAAGGGGGAATTTATTATGTTGCAAGTTTACAGTTCTAAGGCTATGAAAATGTACAAATTAAGGCACCAACGTGAGGTTACCCTCACTCAAGAAAGGCCAATGAAGTTTGGAGCTTGTCTTTCAGCTGGCAGGGCACATGGTAACATCTGCTAGCTTTCACCCTCAGCTTGTTTCATGAAGCTTCCCGGGGGGCATTTTCCTTCTTCATCTCCAGAGGTCTCCGGCTGTGTGGGTTCTGTTGGTTCTAGTGGCTGTCATGGCTCTTTCCAGAACGGTTCCCTCTTAAAGGGCTCCAGTAAGCAACCTCACCTTGAATAGGTAGAGACACATCTGCATGGAAATTATCTAGTCAAAAGTTATCACCCATAATTGGGTGGGTCACGTCTCAATGGAAGCAATCTAAAAGCTCCCACCCAGCAGTATTGAATGAGGGTTAAAGAGCTTAGCTTTTCTGGGGTACACAACAGATTCAAACCAGCACACCAGATCATATGCTCAAACCCTCCAGAACAATGTGGTGGCAGCTGGGCTTCCCCCAATCCTCGGCTTACGTGTTCCACCCTCTCTGAGGCTTGAGTTGGTGCAATTCTTCATGAGCACTGAAGTGGAAGGCCCTCCTCTGCTTCCAGGGCAAACTCACCCTCTCTAAGTGTCAGTCGGTCCACTTTCCTGGCCCGAGGTTTCCTGGCTCCAGACCTTAGTCTCCTTGGTTCTGACTCTGAAGACATTTTTCCTTCACTTTGTCCCTTTTCTGTCCCTTTTAGTCCAGACGGGCAGTGGTTCCGTTTATACAGATCCCACAACACTCTTGTTGGTTTTCTATGCAATTTTTTATAATTCTTTCATATTCCCCCTTTTACGTTTGTTTTGATTATACTTATTGAAATGTAATTTTGAGTGATCGAAAAATCAAATTTGGGCCTGCATTTTCTTTTGTCTTTTTCACTTTATTTTTCTGGTAATTTATCATCATTGTATTTTAGAAAAGCATTGATCTGAGAGTGGTTGAACATTTTGAAAGCCCTGGTCCTTCACCTCAGGTAGTTTGGGAAGTGCTATTAGAGAAGATATGGTTACCAGATTAGCAAGTGATGTAAGCGGGTGGACTGTTGGGGAAACTGGAGCATCTGGAATCCAGCACCAGCTCCTGTCACCCAGCTGTGCTCACTGGAGCTGGGAGAATCCATTCAGGGACCCAACAACCATCTCCTCTCTCTGCAACTGGATCCCTCAGCAAACCTGCAGGACCGCTTCCTATCAGAGGGGGTGCTATTTTCAGGTTGTTCTCCCAGAGGGGAGGTGTCTGCTGGTCAAGCCTGAGGCTGCTCAGCCCCGGGGTGGGGGTGGGGAAGCAGCATTTCCATTCAGGACCGAGGCCGCCAAGACCTAAGGCCACTGTGCCAATCAGAATCCTCAAAGTTCTTCATAACTAGGATATCAAAGAAAAAGACATTTAGGGTTAACTGTAACGTCTTGCATTGAGTTGTCAACCCAGCAGCACAAGTACAAGGTAGAGATGACATGTGGACAAGAGGGGCGTTAGTTGACAGTGAGATCAGTATAAGTCAACGTGTCAAAAAAGTAAAAATTAAATTAAATTAAAGAAAGAACGTGCTCTTAAATTCTAGTCATGACAACTCAGAATCTGGAACAAAGGAATTGAGAGGTATTCCACCCTGCTGAGAAAATGTATTCATTCATTTGTCAGTTATTAATGGGATATCCACCTGGCTGGTTACTAGGGATACAAAAATGAATAAGATACATGCAGGTCCTGGATGCTGTTATTTCTCTATTACTCTGAATAAGGTACTCATCCTTTGGGTGTCTGCAGAGGGTTCTGAATGCTGCACTTCCATGGGGATGTAGAATATTAGGGTGAATCCCCGAGGACGAAAACTGATACGTGAAGGACTCAGATGACCATATATGGATGATGTTTAAGGAAACTGAGGAGGTTGAACCTATGCCGAAAAGAGACAGGACATTTGCTACTATTTTTGGTTTTTACATATTTTTTATTTAAGAAAACAAACAATATACTTAGAACCACCAACAATGGATATCTTAGTTAGCTTAACCATAGGCATATTTAAATAAAATACCCATATAATCATTGCAAAGCTGTGTTTGCACAGTAAGTTTCTTAAACCAATTGCTACCATTTTTTTTTAATGCCCCAAACTACACTGTCCAATACGAAAGCCCCTAGCTGCATGGAGCTATGAAAATTAAAATGAATTACAATTAAATATCGAATACCTTAGTTTCAGGAGTAACTTGTAACACCATCAATAGCCCTATGTATTTAGTAGCCACCCGCTTTGGATAGCACGGATCTAGAATATTTCCATCATCACAGGAAGTTGATTTGGATAGTACTCACACGAGGAAGAGGTTTTACTACATCCTTGTTTTCATTTATACTTGAAGGTTGAAAGAGTGGTGATAAATAGCTGAAAATTTAAAAAGCATGGATTTTAGTTTTCTACTAGGAAAATCTTCTAAATAGAAACAACTGTCCGGAAGTATCTTGTAGGCAGTGAGTCCCCTGTTACTGGAGGAATTCATCTATGGGTTGGGTGGTTATTTGCTTGAGAATCTCTCCTATAATGGCTTTGGCTGTATTTTTTCCCTTAAGCATTTTCCATGCTGTGAAAGGTATTCTTTGTCAAATGCTTATTCTGTTCCAGGGGCTAAGCTCTGTGCTTTCCCTACCCCATTTATCATTTTCACAATTCTGTAAATGTAATATATGCATTGATAAAATTTCTTGCCTACGTAGAGAATCAATGAACTATTGCTGTGTAACAAACCACCCCTAAACATAGTAACTTAAAATGATGACTCACTGCTTCTCACAATTCAGCAGGTTGGCTGGGTGGTATGTCTGCTGGTTTTCCCTGGGCTGCCACATAAGACTGTGCTCATCTGGTGGTCAGCTGGGCCTGATGGGCCTGAGGTCCAAGGTGACTCCACTCATGTAGCCACCAGTTGGTGCTGACAGGGTGGGCAGGAGTGTCTCCCCCCACGTGGCTCTCAGCCTCCAGGATGCTTTGTGGCAGCATTCTTAGAAGGCAAAGGTGGAAGCCGCAAGTTCTCTTAAGACCTTCTATCTAGAACATACTACACCATCACTTCTGCCACATTCTGTTGATCAAAGCCAGCCCAGACTCACGGGATGGGGAAACAGACTTCATCTCTTGATGGGAGGAGCTCCAAAACATTCTATCATGTTTTAAAATCTCCCATCCATAGCAAAGCATGCATTTAACTTCATGGAACAGGGGCAGAGAACATTCTGTGGATTCACTGTCTCAAATGCCATCTAAAAATGGATGAATTTCCTTGTGGTCTGTGAGTGATTTCTTTAGAATGCTCAGAGCTGCTATTCATGATGTTATCTTCTCTGTCTAGGATTCATTGGGCATGTAATGGCTAAAATATAATCCCCGAATATGCCTATACCTGTTTAGGAGTCTTACTTTTTTGAATGATTATGCTCAAATGGAAACAATGAATGGAAACAAATAGTTTTCATCCTATAGTGAAGGATTTCTGAATGATATTTTGAGGAGTCGTTGTTAGTTTGAAAGATAAAAGAAATTAAAAACTTGATCAAGGAAAATATTGTAGCATAAGGGATTTAGGGCTCTTATTGAAAAGTGCCATTCACACCCTTAGTTCTTGTCTTTGCCTTTAGCTTGGGAAGTCTTTCTTCTCAGTGGAAATAGAATCAATAGATGTTTTGAAAGAGGGATGTGAGCAATAAGCAAAGGAGAAAGCGTTCCCCTTTTAAGAAAGCTCAAATGCAGCCTGCATAGATTGGCTGGAACTGTTAAGTTAATAGCCCCTTCTATGTTTACCAAGACACTTGCTTAAACCATCTGAATGAACCATGTTAGAGCACTGGTGCTGACTGAGCTCAGTGACTTAAATGCCACCTGCTGGCCAGGAAATCAAAATCTTACAGTTGCAAACCATAGTGTTAGCTTTTTTTTTTTTTGTATGCTGTATGGCATGGGTCAAATTTCATTCTTTTTTCTGTGTAAGTATCCTCTTATTGCAGCACCATTTGTTGAATTTTTGTTTGGTTTTTTGTTTGTTGTTTGCTTGTTTGTTTGGGAAGTGCATGGGCATATTGTTAGTTTTTGCCTTGAGAATGTGAAAATCTTTCCATAGCTGAAAGGGTAGGTAATTTTCTTGTTGAGGTCACCTCGAGATTTCAATGGCTCCCTTCTTCTATGTCTACTGGTTGCACAGTTTAAGTATGTTGGTGTTTTCATTAGGAATGAATTCAGTTGCAAATAACAGGGCACCTGACTGCTGGGACAGTACAAATACAGATTTTTTCCCCATAAAATAAGAAGCATGGAGTAGGGTTGGATCCTAGCCTTCTTTTATGTTTTAATTACGTCATCTTTAGAGTTTTGGTTTATGAACCCATTCATTTGGCCTGTGGTAACTAAATGGCTGATGTCCACCCCCTCCAGCCTTCACACTTGCTTGCCAGACAGGGAGAAAGTGGGATGCACTAAGGGGCAAGTTAAGTACCAACTGAGTTTTTATCAGGGATGCAAAGTTTTTCTGGAAGTGCCGCCTAGCAGACAGCCATTGGCCAGATCCAAAACTAGATGACCACCACTAGTTGGAAAGTGGCTGGCGAGAAGAGGGCATTTGGATTGGGCAGACTCAGCCAACCAAGTCCATGGCTC
>PVIY010054288.1:0-14295 GCA_004026745.1 Myrmecophaga tridactyla
GATGTCCCTGAAGGACAATGTTGAGGGGAAATCCACCCAATGGGCAGAACTTCGAGCAGTGCACCTGGTTGTTCATTTTTCCTGGAAAGAGAACTGGCCAGAGGTGCATTTGTATACTGACTCATGGGCTGTTGCTAATGGTTTGGTTGGATGGTCAGGGATTTGGAAAGACTTTAATTGGAAAATTGGTGACAAAGCAGTCTGGGGAAGAGGTATGTGGATAGACCTTTCTGAGTGGGCTAAAAACATGAAGATATTTGTGTCCCATGTAAATGTGCACCAGAGGGTGAATTCAGCAGAGGAAGGTTTTAATAATCAAGTGGATAAGATGACCCATTCTGTGTATACTGGTCAGCCTCTTTCCCCAGCAACTTCTCTCATTGTCCAATGGGCTCGTGAACAAAGTGGTCATGGTGGTAGAGATGGAGGTTATCCATGGGGTAGCAACATGGACTTTCCTTCACCAAGGCTGACCTGGCTACAACCACTGCCTAGTGTCCAATCTGTCAGCACCAGAGAAACATACTCAGCCCCCGATATAACATCATTCCCTGAGGTAACCAGCCAGTTAAATGGTGACAGATTGGTTACATTGGACCACTCCCTTCATAGAAGGGCCAGTGATTTGTTCTAACTGGAATGGACACATACCCTAGATATGGTTTGCTTTTCCTGTACACAATGATTCTGTCAAAGCTACCATCCATGAACTTACAGAGTGCCTTATCCTCATCATGGTATTCCACATGGAATTGATTCTGATCAAGAAACCCACTTCACAGCAATTGAAGTTTGGGAATGGGCACATGATCGTGGGATTTTCTGGTCTTACCATGTTCTCCATCATCCAGAACCAACAGGATTGATAGTAAGGTAGAATGGCCTTTTGAAAACTCAATTACGGTGTCAACCAGTTGACAATACCTTGCAGGGCAAGGGTAATGTTCTCCGGGAAACTGTGTATTCTCTGAATCAGCATCCACTGAATGATGCAGTTTCTCCCATAGCTGGGATCCATGGGTCCAGGAACCAAAGGGTGGAAATGGGAGTGACACCACTCACTATTACCCCTAGTGATGTACTAGGAAAATGTTTGCTTCCTGTCTCTGTGACTTTAAGCTCTGCTGGTCTACAGGATTTGGTTCCAGAAGGGGGAGTGCTTCCAGTAGGAGAAACAACAATGATTCCATTGAACTAGAATCTAAGGCTGCCAACTGGTCACTTGGGCTACTCATGCCCTTCGATCAACAAGCCAAGAAGGGATTACTTTACTGGCTGGGGTGATTGACCCTGACTATCAAGGGGAAATAGAAAGCAACTACACAATGGAGGTAAAGAAGAGTTTTCCTGGAATATAGGAGGTCCCCTAGGGTGTCTTTTAGTACTACCATGCCCTGATTAAAATCAATAGAAAACTGCAACAATCCAATCCAGGTAGGATTACCAATGGCTCTGAAACTTCTGGAATGAAGGTTTGGGTCACCCCACCCAGCAAAGAACCATGGCCAGCTGAAGTGCTTGATGAGGGTAAAGGGAACATGGAATGGGTAGTGAAAGAAGTTAGTGATAAATATGAATTATGACCACCTGATCAGTAACAGAAATGAGGACTGTAATGCTGTTGTGTTCATGTTATAGTATTTAAGTTGTAAGATATCAAGTTTAAGGATGAATATTACCCAAGGATTTGCACCATATTTGGGGGATATTTAATGCATTTTTGGTTGTATATGGGACAGCTGAGTATTGTTTAATGAGGAAAAATGTGTGTCTTATTGTTTTCTATTTTGAGATTAAATATGGTTTAAATGTGATGTGCATAGCTGCCATGTTGACAAGGGTTGGACTGTCATGGTCAGGTTCAAGTGTCAACTTGACCAGGTGATGGTGCCCATTTCTCTTCTTGGGCAAGTGCTGGCCTCCCTGTTGCTATGAGGACATTTCATAGAATTAAATCATGATCACATCAGCTGCATCCAGAGCTGATTGCATTTGTATACCCATTTCTGAAGTTGTGCCCTTGGTGGATGTTCTAGTTTGCCAACTGCCAGAATGCAGTATACCAGAAATGGGGTGCCTATTAAAAAGGAGAATTTAATAAGTTGCTACTTTACAGTTTCAAGGCTGAGAAAATGTCCCAATTAAAATGAATCTACAGAAATGTCCAATCCAAGATATCCAGGGCAAAACACCTTGGTTCAAGAAGGACAATGAAGTTCAGAATTTCTCTCTCAAGTGGAAAAGCATATGTCAAATACGGTCAGGGTTTCACACTCATCTGGAAAGGCACATGGCAAACAGGCATCCTCTGTTAGCTTCCTCTCCAGCTCCTTGGGAGGCATTTTCCTTCTTTATCTCCAAAAGTTACCAGGCTGATGGACTCTCTGCTTTGTGGTTCTGTGGCAATCTGTCATCCTTCTTTGCTCACTCTAAACCTCATGGCTTTCTCTCTTGTTGTTCTCTAACTTTTTCCAAAGTGCTTCTTCTTTTAAAGGATTCCAGTAAAACCAATCAAGACCCACCTGGAATGGGTAGAAACATATCTCCATCTACCAAGTTTAATACCCACACTGATTGAGTCATATCTCCATGGAGATAAGCTAATTAAAGTTTCCAATATACAGTACTGAATAGGGATTAGAAAAAACCATTGCCCCTACAAGATTGATTGGGAATAACACATGGCTTTTTTAGGCTATATAAACCTTTTAAAACTGATACAGTGGACAAGTTCCAAGGAAAGGACAATACACAGTGCTTGTACTGTTGAGAAGCATTCTTCTCTAACAGGGATGACAACTTTCATTCTGATGCCAACACCAGTAGAACTTACCTAGAAACCTGTGTTGTGGATTCTAACTCCTCATAATCTGAATTTAGCAGAAAAGGAAGCCATGTTCACCTGGAACTCTCTGCTGTGTACATTGGAGGTGGCAGTGAATGTCTGTGAATGTGTCCTACTTGCATTATTTTTTTTTGCCAGGGGAACAGCTTGCTTCCTTTACTATTTTTCTAGGGTCATTCCTTGCAAAGCTGGAGCACTTCTTAGGGTGAAGTTATCTTCTGTAGACAGTCAAGAGTACACATGTAGTCCAGTGTGAATTGAGATATGCTGCTTATTTAGCACCTGGATATATTTTTAAATATTCTGCCTTCCAGGGTAATCAAGCAAATAATAATGAGTCAGAGTCACTGTTGCCAGAGAAGTACTGAATCCCCACCACCAAAGTGCCTTTACACTAACGACAAGGATTCCTGGTACTCCTGATTCTCTTGATACCTGCATTTTATCAGTTAGTTCCTTCCATAGACTGATCTTGCCTCTTGACAATGAGTGATGTTCTTCCCCTGCAGCATACTACCTTGGGCCACTTGAAAACTGTGGCTGGATTTCTCATGTTCATCACATACAATATGTAACGAGGGCCAGTTACTGCTGTGGCTACAGCTGAGCATCTGTTTACTGGATTCATCCAAGTTTTGTTGGGTTGGAAAAGTTAAGATCACTGTAAGATGTTTGTCCATTGTGTCCTTGGCATAAGTGGTCCTCTTACCCATAGTCATTGTTTCTCCATCCAGGAATGCCACAATGTGATGGGTTTCTGAGGATATGACATTTCACTCCAGTGTTCTCTGCCCAGTCTCTCAGCCTCATTGCCTACTTGATACATGCCGATGATCTCATTGTGATCTATATGGTCATAATCTATGACTGCTATGGACAAGTGGATTTGATCAATGTTCTTAGGAAGGACATCAAAGACAATGGCTTCATTGTAAACAGGGTTCATCATGTTTGTCTGTGGTGGATGTTTTCCTCTTCTTCAGTAATCTACTGTCAA
Source organism: Myrmecophaga tridactyla (assembly GCA_004026745.1). Classification (NCBI taxonomy): domain Eukaryota; kingdom Metazoa; phylum Chordata; class Mammalia; order Pilosa; family Myrmecophagidae; genus Myrmecophaga; species Myrmecophaga tridactyla. The sequence continues at coordinate 3,843 of PVIY010054288.1, forward strand.
CATCAGTGAAACATTCACATAGGAATTTGATGCCCCTGTTATGTCCATAACCTTTAAATTCCATGCTTTTACATTGGTAATGGTCGGTTTTCTGGAAGGCGGAAGACAGAAGAGGTAAAACATCAGCTCTCCAAGATCCATGATGTGATTGCTGACAAATTCAATATCCTTACAAAGGATGCTCTCTCTGGGGAAGTCAGCCAAGACTAAGAGGTGATCCACTACCACTTGGCCAATGAGGTCATGACAAGAGAATATGTCATAGTCATAGCTAAGTGAAGCTTCCTGCTGCCAGGTCATTGTAGGGAACCAAGAATAAAAACATTTCATCAAACACAGGGTTCAGGGTTTTTCTGTGAAGTTTAGTCTGGTGTTTTGTTTTCCGGTCGGGAAGCAAATAGATTCTGACATAAGGATCTCAAGTCCCGGAAAAGTCTTTTGTAGGCAAATTTACTGTTTTGTAAATCTTCACTATGAGCTGCACTAATTTGCATATTTTAAGATGAAGTTCAGTTTTCCACAGGTTTTGCTGTTACTCCTTCTCCCATCATCATTATCCGCTTACTTCTGCTTATTTAACTCTGGTTTAATTAGACTGACTCCAGTCAACTGCTCCTGTTTTTGAAGCTGCTGGATATTGAAGTCTGCATTTGACATGTTGAGTTGTCTTCTGATTGAATTATGCCCAGGTGACAAGGTTGGCTCTGTGACATACACTGTACACAGTTACCATGGGCACAGTTCTCCTGGACCCCTGCCTGTGTGGAGAAGGGGATATCAGAAGTATGGCTGATATTCAAGGAGGAGTCAGGGCAGGGGGGTTGGAGGGTCTAGGAAGTTCTCATATTTTTTCTCACTGGTCTCTGTGTCCATGTAGATAAGAGGCTCCAGGTTTTGTCTTTGCTACTGGAGACCAGGTCTCTTTCTCCCACAGGAACCCAGAAGAGTTTCCAAGACACAAAGAGAGACACATCAAAAACAGTGAGAACACAGGCAGTAGCCAAAAGAGTCAATCAGCTCATTGAGATATCTGTGTCTGGCTGAGTCTGCAGGTGATAGATGAAATTCTGGCAGCTGTCATGCTCCATGGCCCCACAGGCAAAGAGCTCAGCCAGCAGCTGAAGTACCTGGTGACATAGCTGGTCCCTGGTCCTTGGCATTGTCTTCTGCATCCCCAAACTGCACTGGGCCATCAGTCTTGAGAGACAGCCTCAGACAGCCACACTCATTGCCAGGGATCATGGAAAAACTGCCCAAACTTGAGCTTTAGCCCCAGCTGCCTGGACCTCCCACCATGGCATTCAGTTCTTTGCCAGGCAGTCAGTCCTGCTTTCTCTCTCTCTCCCACCTGGTCTCCTCAGTCCCTCCCCTGGCATGGAGGAGAGGCACACCCACAGCCCCCAGTGTGCCTCTTTCCTCATGTTCTGCCCACCAATCCCAGCCACCAGGGTGCAAGTATACCAGTATTTATTATGGAGGAAAAACAAGGTGAGTAGAGAGGATGTGGTTAGTGGGAGATTCTCTGCAGTGTTTCATAGTACTTGCAAATCCTATGGTAAATATAATGATAAAGTACAGCAACCAATGTAGGCAATACCTCTAATTGTATAGAACCTTCAGAAATGAAGATTTAGTATGTCCCCAGCAGACAAGGAATTATAATGAGTTGAGATGTTTGCTAAGGGAAAAGAGAATATAGAACAAATAATGGAAAAATCACATTGTCTGCACCAGCTAAAGCCGTGGGAAAAGTTGCAGAAGTAATCTGTATCTTTCCTTTGTTCTATATGCATATGCTGTATATATTAAGCCATTCTTGTTTGTCCTTTTTTCTCCCATTCACACCCTGTATAATATAGAGTGTACTGATAGTGTATAATCATTAAATTACAAGTTATCAAAGGGTTATTTTGATTTTGATACAGCAGTAATGAACATCACCCAGGAAAGGATAAGGTGACATATGAGACTTTGTGACTCCCCTGTGGGGAAGAGTTTGCATAAATTCAGTTGTAAAAGAGACAGCCTCATCATATTAGTCAGAAGCAAAATATGTTAGTGTTCTTCATCACAATTTACATATAATGAAATGGTTGTTATGGATGCCAAATTGGCAAAGGTGTGTATTGTGTTGGCTAGTCTGTTGTCAATTTGGCACTTCCTCACTTCTAAAGTTGACAATATGCTTTCTACTGTCCCCTTTCTTCAAGAGATTTTCAGTAAGTGCCAAATATACAAAAATTTCCAAGATTTAGACAACAAAAGTGAAGCTGAAGCCATTCAACTCTCAGGCAATTCCTATTGGACATATGGTCATATGAGAAATTTTCTTTGAATTTCAAGCTTTTGGAAAATAATCTTCTATGGCAGACTGGGAAAGATGGCAGGAAGCAATTCTAATGGGCTCAAGAATTTCAACAACCTCCAGAAAAGATTTTGATACCTTCTGTCTTCAATATTTTAGGCTAGTGTCAACTTCATTTGCCTCCACTTCCCCAGGTTTTCCAAAATGATTTAAGTATTTATATTACTTATTTTTTACCATCTCTTAGTTATTTAAATAAATACTTAGAGTATTTTTATTTGCACTAACTACTCCAGAAAAATAGAAACATTACATTGATGCTGGCATTACAGGAAAATTAAGAAAAACATTCTTAATTGCTGAGAAATGTATTTCCTATAAGTATGTCTGAAACATCTTTTTTGTTTTTTCCTTATAGACTTTGTATTCTGTCCCTTCCAAGATTGTATATTATTTTTCTTTAGCAATTTCTTCTTTCAACTGAATATTTTAAAATAGTGTGCCTGGGATCTTGAGTGGTTACATGACTTGGCTTGATGATTTTCTTACCTACAATCAATGAGATAAAGTTTTAGATACAATAAACTTCAGGGAAATCATAGTATCACTTGCTCAGTGTCCTTTGGCAATACTAAGAAACATGCTTATTTTCTTATGTTGAGCTAATACTAAACTTACAATATGAACATGCCATCAGCAATGTGCAGATGGTTAATTCTATGATTATATTTCAATCAATGCTAATATTTTTTATTCTAATAAACCAACTTTAAATTCAACATTGCATTAGTACACTTAAATATATTCATTTACTCAGCTAGTATATACTTAATACTACTATTTTCAAGAAATATTTTATTACTTCCTGTACAATGGTGGCTGAGATGCTGTGTGCCTGACTTCTTAGCTGTAGTGACCAGTGATTTGAAGTAGGGATAAATACACTGTCAAGGCAGTAATAAGGTAGAGGAATTGGTCTATTTAGAAATGTTTCTTCATAGGTACACAAGGATGAAGCTATGAAATTTAATTGCACACCTATTAAAGACAATGCTGTTTGTTTGAAAAGCAAAAGGAAGTCTTTAAGCATTTAAAGCAATTAAGTTACTTGATCAAATGTTATAAAAATATCTCTAAGTTCATTGAGGAAGAATGTGGACTGTATAGAAATTGGGAAACCAATTTAGGAAGAACGTGGACAGAATACAAAGTCTATAAGGAATAAACAAAAAAAAAAGATGTTTCAGACATACCTATAGTAATTAGGATCTTTTGAAGTTATTGAGTAAGGAATAATGGCTTTCCAAATTAAGGTAGTGAAAGTAGAATTAAGACTTGAACAAACTGTAGACATAAATAAGAAATAAACTTGACTGGAATCAATGAATGATTGAATTGAAGGGCAAGTGAAATGAAGGACGATATGATACCACCTTAATTTCTGACTTGAACACCTTGGTAGATTTTTGTGCTATTGAATGACACTTGAGGATGACCTATATTGAGATAGGAAAACATAATGGGAAATTGGTGGTGATTGAAACCATGGGAAGAGATTACATTTCCTTTGTAGTGTGTATCAAATGAGAAGAAAAAATTATATAGGTAAGAACTCTGAAAACTATGACAGTTTAATGGACAAGTAGAGGGTGAGAACTATAAATAGAAGGCTCAAATGTTCTGACCAGATTGATACAAAACAAACAAACAACAAAACAAATAAACAGGAAATATACAAAGGAAAAGACTTAGTAGTCAGCTGTGCCAAATGCAGCTGAGATCATTCAGAGACCGAGAACTGAATTAAGCAACAAGGTGAAAAGAATTCCGGAGGAAGGATTGGGGCTGGATTCATTTTCGTCACCTGCAGCATGAATGGAGTAGGATTCAGTGGACATAGAAAGAGAGTGAGGATGTCAGGGCCTGTGGTCCACCAACGGGCTTGACACTGCTAACACTGCAGCAGCCAGCTCTCCAAGAGGACTAGGGGAACATCCATCTGAGAAGATGGAGCCTTTCCAGCAGCCTCAAACACAAGCAGGGCTGTTGGTGTTGAAGGTGGGGAATGTGTGAGGTCCAGCTCCACAGCAGAGGCCCAAGACATGATGGATTATACCTCTAAATGATCCTCCTGTAAATGATGAGCATGTCACTGTCCTCCTTGAAAGCAAACACTAAACAGCTGCATTCACCATTCATGTTCCTGAAGCAGAAGAAGAGACTCGAAAGAGGCCAGCAGAACCCAAACAAAGGGAATGTGAAGATGAACATGCCCTGGCTTTTAATTCACTTATGACTTTACCTGGGCCAAGAAAACTGCTGGTACCCCTTGATTATTCAATGGATGGTAGTTTTGAGTGACTGCATGCTGTGGACAATGTCATCTGTATTAGAAGATGAAAAACCAATGCACATTAATGAAGTACCAGACTACCATGAGGACATCCACACATACCTGGAGCTTAAATGTAAGCCTAAAGTGGGTTGCAGGAAGAAACACCCAGATATCACAAACAGTATGGGGACAATCCTCATGGACTTGTTAGTTGAAGTAGGAGAAGAAAATAAACTACAGAATGAGACCCTATACTTGGCTGTGAACTATACTGATAGGTTCCTTTCATCAGTGTTTGTGTTGATGGGAAAACTTCAGCTTGTGGGCACTGCTACTATGCTATTAGCTTAAAAATTTGAAGAAATAAACACCCCCCCCCCAAGTAGCAGCAGAGTTTGTATACCTTATACAAAGAAACAAGTTCTGAGTATGGAGAATCTAGTTTTGAAAATCCTTAGTTTTGGCTTACCAGCACCAACAATAAATCAACTTCTTTCCCAATACTTTCTGCATCATCAATCTGTAAATTGCAAAGTTGAAAGTTCAGCAGTATTTTTGGGAGAAGGATAGATGCTGACCCATACCTAAAGTATTTGTCATTAGTTACTGCTGGAACAGCCTTTCACATAGGACTCTTTACAGTTATGGGGCAAAGTTGGCCAGATTCATTACTACAAAATACTGGATATACCCTGGAAAGTTGGAAGCCTTGTCACAAGACCCACCTCAGAACACCACAGCATGCACACCAGTCAGTAAGAGAAAAATACATTCAAAGGATCATGGTGTTTCTCTCCTCAACTCACCAGACACTAAATGTGCAACAATGAAGAAATTGCCTTTGTTTTCTGAAATGTGAGTCATTCAATTTGTATGTTGAGCAGTTTTTACCTTAGGTTTTATTCTGCAATCACTTCTGAATACAAAATGTATGGTCAATTACAAATTGTGATATCTATTACTTTTTAAAATGGCTTTAATTTGCATTTCTTTTGCAAGTTTTGTAACTTGTATGTATATTAGATATTTGGTTAATTTTAAATGGTTATGCTAAATGAAGTATTAATAGTGCCAGCTGTTGGGATAATAAGAATTAACAAATTGATTTGGAAGAAAAGAAAAAGAAAGAAAGTGGACATAAAAACACGTAGGCTGTAGGGAAGACAAGAATGGATCATACATAAAAGGTGATACCTGGGATAATTTGTTGTTGCTTTTTCCCTCCCAAAGAAATTTAAATTATTTTAGAAGGAAGTAACAGAGAAGGTTAAATTCCAGATAGAAGAGCACAGAAAAAGCTACTTTAAGAAGGCCTACAAAGAAGGAAATGTATATTCTCCAAAGTATGACTCTTGCACTACATTTAAATGCAACAAAGGGATAAAAGAAAGGATTTTTGCTGAAGTGTATAACTTTGCACATCTTTTGACAAGGATATAAAATTGTTACTTATTTGTCAAATAAAGACATGGCCATCTGTGAAAGTAAGAGGTCAATATATATGGATATATGTGGAGAAGTTTCATGAAGAAATGGTAGAATGCAGAATAATGATAGGCAATTTTAAACAGCTATATAACCTATAAGATTATAAGTGTGATTATTCATACCTTTTCTAATGAGACTATTGAAACACAGGACAGGTAAGTAACTTCCCCATAGACATAAAGCCAGTAAGAGACACTGAAATCTGTGTTCTTTATGTTTATTCCTTGGGAGCAAATCTATATGTTTTCTAATTTGGGGTTTATAGGAAGGTGATGATAGTTAGCACAGAGAAAAGTGGGCGATGAATTGGATAACTGGTGTTCTAGCAATGACACTTTATTAATCAGCTGCATGATCTTATGAGACTACATCTCTCAATCAAGTTAACTTATTTGGATATTATAAAATTAGGCAATTAGATTAAATAGTCTCTAAGCCTATTTGCAATTTTATTAATCTGTGAGCCTATGATTGTTAGGATCAACTGATACTTTTTCATTTCCAAGTGTTTGGTACTGGTAAAATAGAATTAGGTACAATGAAGACTATCAGTTAAAACATTTACCCACACACAGTTTCTCCTGAGAATTTCTTTAATAGTTAACAAGGTCTCACAGTAATAAAATACCTCTATTTCTTAAGTTCTGTTCAAAGTTATAAATAACTTAATTGAGTTAACCAACTTTGGAAAGGTTAATTTTAAATGGTAGATTTTAAAAAGTTAATAAAATGATTCAGACTCATTTACTACAACTTACAAAGGATATTTTGTCTGATATCTATTTGTACATAATTTTAGTAAAACTTTAAAATTGTGCAAAATGTTTTGTCTTTTTTTTCCAACTAGCTATCTAATGGCTGCATTTTCACTTATCTGAAAACAACCTCTCTTCTCAAATACATGCAACTTTTTAGGTTAGAATAGTTGCAGCTGCTATTGGATGATTTCTGCCTAGAAATGTTTGAAAGGTAAAGAGCATAAACTCTAGAGTAGCTTGCACATTGGGAAGGACAGTCTAGCTTAGAGTTGAGAGTGGAAAACTGAAAATAGAAGCCAATCATCCTAGCTAGAATGTAGCACACCTATAGCACTGAGATCCATATCAGGACTGATTACAGATGCAAAATTCATAATGCAATTTAAAGAACACAGATGACGCTAGCACCTTCTCTCTGTGGCCACCACTTGGGTATTTTGCATCAGGGGATTGGTTGGCAGCATGAACAACATCAATGAAATGGTTTCCATTAAAACTACACATGTTTTAGAACTTTCTTTGAGGGGAATCTTCAGTTTTAATTCCTGCTGTATTCAGGAAAGAAATAAGTATTGTAGGATGCTAGCTTGAAAGAAAGTGGATTTATTTGTGATTTGAATTTTTCTTTGTAAGCCCCCAAATATGCATGGGCCCATGTCCATGGGTGGTTCACTGGTAGAATGTTCACCTTCCATGCAGGAGACCTGGGTTCGATTCCTGGACTATGCATCCCCTAAAAATATGCATAGAAGCTCTGTTTTAGAGTCCTCAGGTTAATAAAGACATCATTTGCTCATTGTTTGAAATCCTTGGTTTTTATTAGTTATATGGAGAGAAGGAGAGAGAGAGAGAGAAAATACATTTGTCCTTTTATATATAGGAATATAGGTCCATGGAGAAATAAAGCTGACAGAGAGGACAATGGGGATGATTTCAGGGCTACCAAATGAAATTATAAAAATGATTTTAAGCCCAAGAGTACACTCACAAAAATGAGAAACCTTTCAACAAAATAATTATGTAATATGTTGTCTTAACTGTGTAGTACAATACATTAGCCACAAGTCACATGTGGCTATTTAAATCTAAAATAATGAAAATTACATAAAATTCAGAATGCATTTTTTCAGTTTTACTTTCACCTTTCAAGTATTCAGCAGTCACATCTGGCCAGAGGCTATCATTTTGGACAACACAGATAGAAACCTAAATTCATCCAATTTTAAAAATGGTCACATGTATCAGAATTTGGTATTTTGTTTTTTATTTACTTAACTCTGTATTTTCTAAATTGCTTGAGTGTTCTTCAGTGAACCTTATACATCTTTATGAAAAAATTATATACCAGGTGATTTTTTTAACAATATCTATGAGGAGAAGGAAAAACAAAAGATAAGAGGCCATTCTATCTCCCAAGCTCTCTCGCCTTCTTTATAAATCTTCAGACAACAGAAAAGTAGTTGAATGGGAATCATTATGCTGATATTTATTTTAGCCTCCAGTACCTTAGAGCAGTTAGAAATAGAACCCTAAAATTTTGAAATTGAAACCCATACTAAACTCTTTGGCAAGTGATGGTAGGTAGCAACATCTAACTGAAACATGTGTAAGAGTGACCTCCAGTGTAGTCTCTCAAATCTATTTGAACTCTCTCAGCCACTGATACTTTATTTGTTGCACTTCTTCCCCCACTTTTGACTAAACCCTGGAAGTCATCTCCCATGCCACCAGGGAGACTTTCATCCCTGGATGTTAATGACTCATTTGTGCTTATTCTCAGAATTTCAGTGACTTTAATCGAACAATGTTTCTTTGAGTTTGTCTATCACCTGATATGCCTACTCCTAATTTCTTTGCTTTATTTTGTTAATATCAGGAACAATTTAGTAAATCTAGTTGTAAATCAGTGAAGAAAAACTTTTGTGCCTGATTATGAATTTTTTCCTTTTGTTTTTCCAAGAATTCTTCCATGAACTTCTGCTTAGCTCTTTGGCATTATCTCCATGTAATCTCAAACCATGAGACTTAAAAACTCATCCACTTGTAACTTCCCAAGTGTACTGTGATCTCTCTCACTCCAAAGTTTATCCAAGATGGTTACTTATTCCTTAACATTTTTCAACTGTCTCCACATTTTACCTTTAAAATGTTTTTAAATAATATAAATATAAAAAAATTAAAATAATCCTTCATATCTCTGTCACCTAGAATTAATGTATATTAATATATATTATTTTTGCACCCTATTTTTAATAAGAAAAGACAGTATAGGATTTAACAAAAAAATAGAATCAGTATACTCTGTTTAAAATGGGAGATTTTGTCATTTGTATTGAAAAGATAATTAATCAGTAATTACATTTAAGCATTTAGCATTCCTCCTACCTCTATTACAAAGACTTCAATTTTTAGTGCTTTTTGGGAGAACCCAAAATAATGTAAAATGACAGAAAGGGTCAAAAGGTTCCATAGAACATTATCTTTCTAAGTATGTCACTGAAATGTTAAATATATTGGGCTACATTTAAGGTTTTTAAGAAACAACTGGTGAAAAAAAGCTCTATTTAAATTTATTATTCTTGCTCAGTACTTAATCCCATTACATGTAACTGCAAATAAGAAATAATTTAGCTTTGTTCAGCTGCTTGAATATATTTTCTCAAACTGCTTTATTTTTTTATATTTTTTAAAATGTCACAGGAGAAGTAGCAAACATATAGCTAAAATGATATGCACCTCTATTATTTACTGAACTTAGAAGATAATAACTAAAATGATATAATAAATAACTATTTGAGGACACTTTTCTTTATCAATAATCATTTGTAAGGCTTTTTGCTTCTTTGGTTCTGAAGAGGACTCTGGTGTCCCTATATCCTCTTTCTCTTACTCCTCTCCTGGTTTTCATGGACTCCAGCTTCCCTGAATCCTCAGGAATATTTCATTCAACTTAAGCACTCCTCCTACTAAGAGAGTCCCTCCCCCAAAGTATGATTAGCCTGGATTTACTTGATTACAGAGTGTACTGCCCCAGAGCGAAATGGGCAAAAGGAGATCTAGGCATCTGATATGACCTGTCTCCCAGATTTCCCTTCAATGCACACAGCTCTAACAGGCCTAGGATGGGACCCTACTTGGTTATCGTTCTTGTTTTACCAATAATGATCCATTTATGCAATGGCTGCTAAAAGGGAGTTGTGTTGCAACATTGATGGAATGTAACCATCATGAGCAAGGTCTACCCAGAGACCATCATTGATTGAGCAATGATCAAACTGTTGCTGGACAAGTGTACATGGCAGAAGTCAAAGAATAATAAAGGGAAAAGGGAGATACTGTCAAATTTTGAAAGAAGGAAGACTTATAGAGAGATTGGAAACCAGGTGTTTAGCTCTCAGTGAGGCCCTGAGTCACTTCAGAAAGTTAATAGGTTTTTCAACAGCTAGTGACTTTACCAAAAACAAATATATTTCAGTCCTTCAGCTTGCATCAATTTGTGTGGAACTGAAGATGGCAAGTGCTTCTCCATGATCATAAATGAATAAACTGAAGAAACAGTCAAATTTC
>PVIY010054289.1:0-14294 GCA_004026745.1 Myrmecophaga tridactyla
AGCCAGGTGCCTTCTCAGCTGACAGAGGGGTTCCAGATAGCATCAGCCTTTCTTGAGTGAAGGTAACCTCTTGTTGGTGCTTTAATTTGGACATCTTCATGTCCAAACTGTAAACCTACAACTTAATAAATTCCCTTTTAAAAGCCGCCCATTTCTGGTGTATTGCATTCCAGCAGCTTAAAACTAAAACAAGGAACTTGCATGAGCTCTGGAAGGGAGGAAAAAAAACAGTAGCCACTATTCCCAGAAGGGCTTGTGGCATAAATGGTAGCAGACAGACACAGAGGAGCCCAACAGTTTCAGCATTTCCTGACTCTCCTTTCCTCTGCCTTAAGCTCTTCTTCCTGCCTGCTGGCTCCATGGGACCAGCAGCAGTGCCAAAGCTAACACTAGACGTTGTGGCTGTGGGTCCACATGGATGGCAGTTATGAAGAAACAACAGTTTATAGAGCTTTCCACAAGCTTCCTTTTGTGCTCCAAAGTCAGTGGCTAGAAGTGCTTGGCTTCTTAGATGTTCCTATAAGCTCTGACTTCTCAAACACCGAACGCCCCCAATAGCCCTGTGTTCTTATAGTGACCCTATCTGTTCTCATATAAGAAGGATCTGAAAGCATTTTGCTTTCATTTTTTAGACTGTTTGCAAAGACACAGGCAGATAATACGTATTTCCTCTAACTGCTAAATAAATTCCATGTAATTTGGGATTTTTCTTGTTAAGTTTCTAGGCACTGGGAGACAGACAGAACACGTAGTGTTTTCGTGGATACCAGAAGTTAGGACTGCCAAATATCTATCTCTACCCACCTAGCATGGTTAATATGAAAAGTCAAAAAGAATGTAAAGCAGACATCCTTTACAGTGACACTAACTACTCTCAATGGGATGCATATTGTTATACTGACTTGTTATTTGTTCTTGAAAGTCAGGTTCATTTTTCCCTGGAAATCAGGCATTTCCCAATACCATTAACTCAGGGAAGAGTAAACTTGTGTATCAAGTGTTCAAGTTATCAGACCTTTGGGAAAGAAGTGGAAAGGAAACCAAATCATGAACAAAATGATTTATTTTATAAAAGGAGTCATCTCAAAAAGAATATGAATTTTCAAGAACCCAAATAAATTCTTAGTTGGTCAAGTGCTCATTTCTACTTGGAGTGTGGGTTATGGGGCAATGAGTGCATTTCATGTGTTTTACAGAATTACATCTCATACTGTCTGATAGAATCCACCTGAGCTGCATTAGCCAGGGTCTAGGAAGAAATACACAGCATACTTGAACGGAGTAATGGAGAGTTTAATGGAGAGACTGTTAAAGTACAAAGCAGGGTTTAAAAGGAATCCACTGAGGCTTGGAGAGGCAAGGGGAGCGAGTGGTTATATGAATCTGGAGAGCAGAAGGAAGCTGTGGGAGAGAGCTAGAGAAGTCACTGCTAACCCAAAGTCCAACAAAGAAGGAGCCAGGGAACAAGTACTTTGATTTCAGTCTCTCCCACTCTCCCAACCCTGACTGAGCCTTGTATTGTCTAAAGCCAACCGCAATTGCCCAAACTGAACCAGAGGACAAAGGATTCTAGTTGGAGCAGTTCATGAAGATCATTTTCCCAGGATCTACATCAGAGTGGAGAAGGGTGGAGAGCAAATCTAGGAAGCAAACAGAGAATATCCACACAATGCATCCAGATTCAGATGGGAGAAGAGTAATCTTATTTCAGATGTAACCATCGTGTGATTAGGGATATCTTTCTGGTCATGAAAATGCCTGAAAGAGTACCTTTCACTCAGTAGGACACAGTCAAGTTCTTTGTTGCACATCAAGACTAACAAGAGAGTAAGTGCTCATTAAGGTGAAAATCACTTGGCTTGAATGTTCGGATGTCTTGGTTGTATTTTTGTATTCTTGTACTTTCAGAGTCATAAAGGCATGGATTTTTAATTTAGCTTATCAGTGTCCATGCATCAAAACTTAGTGGCCTGTTTTGAACTTCTTGCATCTGGGATGGACCACAAACAAACAAACAAATATCCCCCCCCAAAAAAACCCAGTAATTTTATCACTATTAAGAAAATTAGCAGAGGAGCACAAAAATATCTAGGATGGCTTCACAGCAGCCCCTGGCTTTCTGAAATGAATTTAATTGTATATTGCTTCTTTGTTCAATATTGGAGTTTTCATTGAATGTCACAGCATTCCAAGTGCCAAGTGATTCTAAATAGCAAGACAATTCAAGGCATTTTATCAATAATTCAAGCCATTTTGATCAGAGAAATAGGATTAAACAATCACGAAAGTCAATGTGGATTGGCTTGTGCTGAATTAATGGAGGTTCCCTCTGATGGTGGGACAGGCTGCAGCCAGGTCAGCCATTTCCACCCACTTGCTGGCTGGCAGGGATTTCCTTTGGCAGAAAGTGGGATCTCTGGATTCTGTCTGTCATGAGAAATGGTAGTTTCTTTGTCCTTGATTAAACTACTTGATCCCTGTCTTCCCATGCTGAATTTTAGCATCTTCTGTCCTACTTCATACTTCTGAATAAGAACTCTGCATCCAAGGCCATCTAGCTCCATGCATCTTCACAGCTTTATTCAATGAATGATTATACTAGGAGAGTCCTGGTAAAGAGTGATTATTTTTCAAAATTTCCAGCAAGGTTTTCAAACTGTAAAGTGGACTTGAACTTCAGGGTCTTGGGGGTGGAGAAATGAGAGAGGGCCTGGGAACAGAAGCATCCTACTATAAATAAGAAATTTTCTTGGAGCCTCACATGTTATCAATACAATGTGCATGGATTTTGCATTCCTTGGCATGATATTAGTATTTTTAAAGAATAAAAAAGCATGGTCTTCCTTAAGTCTGAAAGAATTGCAACTCCATAAAGATGGGCTGTGCTGTTCTGTGGCTCCTCACACCACAGTGGATGGCTGCCTGAGAAGCATTGACTTTTTTAACCTTTCAATGCAATTTTATTGAGATATATTCACACACCATATAATCCATCCACAGTATACAATTAATGGCTCACAGTATCATCATATAGTTGTACAATCGCACCACAATCAATTTTAGAACATTTTCATTACTCCAAAAAATAAATAAATCAAAATTAAAAAGAAAACCTGAACCATCCCATACCCCTTAAACCGACCCCCCATTGTTTTGTCTTTATTTCATTACTCATCTACCCCCATACACTGGATAAAGGGAGTGTCAGTCATAAGGTTTTTACAATTACATGGTCACACAAGAAAAAGATCAAGGCTACTGGATTGCAGTTGAACAAGTTCAGGTATTTCCTTTTAGCTATTCTAATGTACTAGAAACTAGAAAGAAATATCTATGTAATCTAGAAAGAAATATCTATGTAATGAGTCAGTGGTCGTAATCATTTGTTAAATGCTAATTTCTCAGTTATACCTCTTCCCTCTCATTTGATCATTCTCTCAATCTTCAGGGATATTTAGACAAGGACCATTTTAACCTCTTTGTGTTGGAAAGGGGTGTTGATCTTATGGGGTAGAGGAATCAATCTGATACTTCTGGGTTTCAGGGCATAGAACAATCTGGAGGCCTTAATTTCTGAAAAAATAATCTTAAGAAAATCTTTTATGGAGTCTTAGATAGAGCCCAGGGTATTCTTCAGGGTTTTCAGAATACTGTTGATTGGGGCTTGGCAAAATGTGGCAATTTTGCATTATCTGGCTGAAGCTTGCAAAAGAGTAACCTTCAGAATAACCTCTCAATTCTGTTTGAAATCTCTTAACGACTGAAACTTTATTTTGTTTCATTTCTTTCCTGCCTTTTGGTCAAGAAGGCTTTGTCAATCCCACGATGCCAGGGCCAGGCTTATCCCTTAGAGTCATGTCCCATGTTGCCAGGGAGACTTATACCCCAAGGAGTCATGTCCCACATAGGGGCAGAGGGCACTGAACTTACTTGCAGAGCTGGCTTAGAGAAAGGAACCACATCTGAGCAACAGAAGAGGTTCTCTGGGGGTGACAGGCATAATTATAAGTAGGCTTGGCATTACCATCGCACAAGTAAGTTTCATAAGGGCAAGCCCCATGACCAAGGGCTTGGCTTAGTAAGTTGGGAGTCCCTAATGTTTGAGAGAATAACAGGAATTCCCCAGGTGGGGAAGTTTAATATTTCCACATTTTTCCCTCAAGGGGATTTTTGCAAATACTTTTTTGTATTTTCTGCCTAAAATACTCTGTAATGTTTCAGGGTTTTACATTAGCCTGTACAGAACAACAAGATCTTCTTCCCCCTTGTAGGTTGCATGTCATTATTTTGTTTAAATAAAGTGACCAGACAGGTTAAATTAGATAGTGGAAGCACAGACTTTTGACTGTCAAGTTAGCAAAGATGAACCCACATACGTGTGCACACACGCAGCTCTCTCCTCGGGTTGTTGGAGATAACGACGCCTTTCCTGGTAGGAAACAGACTTTCTAGAGGAAAATTTATTAATTCCAGTCAAAGGATTTTAAAGCACTCATATACTTTGAACCAGCAACTCAACTTTAGAAATATATCCTAGGAAAATAATCAAGGATATGCACAAGGAGAGAGTTACAAGGACATTTGTAACTAGTAAGAGTGAAAATCAGTAAGAACATAAATGTCCAACAGTAGTGAATTTCTAGACGAGATTATGGCACATCCAAATATGAGAAACTATACTGGATATGCATTGGCTGATTACCCAGCACCCATCTTCCCCTTTCCCATTCTAATTGTATCCGATTTTATCAAGGTGTCCTCCCTCTTTCCCTCTGCCACCAGCCCCCTCTCAAGGAGACCCTTCTCGAAGCCAATCAGCATCTCCCCACCCCCCTGGACCTCAGTTCTTGGTCGAGGGAAACAGGCCCAAACCAACCAGTCCAACGCATTTCCCTATAGTGCTTTGTACTCAGGTTGGCTTTTCCTACCTCTCCCTCACCTTTCAGTTTGTGAGGTTAGACACCTACCCACCTCATCTGCAAAACTCTTTGTGACCGGGCTTCTCCCGTTAAGTTCTCCTAACTGAATCCACCTGTATGCGATGTGGGAGCTGGGGGGAGAGTGGTCCTGTCATTCTATGATAACATGGACAGACACGATGCTGGCAGTTACCAGGGTCTCTAAACCGATGTCCTCATCTTAAACAGGGACAGCACTAGTTACCTCGGATGGACATCTGGCCCTAAATTTCCATCTTTCGTCCCTGGGCATCGCGATGGCAGTACCTCTAGCCTGAGTAGCCTGAGATTTCTTGAACACAGATAGCTGTTGTTGTCAGGCCTGATTATGCTCAGGAGCTTGTCTGAATCCCTGAGCAAAGCGTTCTCCACATTCAGGTCAGAGCCGGCTTACTCACACCACACCACACCTGTGGCTTCGTTGTGAGCACAACCCGGGCCTACCTAACACATTTCCACACAATAGAGATTCCATGTTCCCACAAGAGAAACTGAGTCAAGCTGTTCTCTACTCTGATACTTTCCAGCTGGGATCTTGTGCAAGCAAACTCACCCCTCAGGGCCCCAGTCTCTTTATCAGAAGGAAGGTTTGGAAAAGCTGTTCTGTAAATTCCCTTCCAATTTTAGCAGCTCCACATATTAGAGAGAAAAAAAGGTTGGAAGTTTGCATGCAAACACAGTATTTATGTCACCAAAGGGCGGCCCTGTGTGGTCTCTATTTCATATACATTTTTTTAAACATACCCTTTAATAAACTTACCTTGGGGTATAAAGCATAAAACATAATTTGTTAAAGTGCATTATACAGAATGGTAATGTCTAGAATATATTATTAATTGACCTTATGAAAACTGCTGATATTTGACCTTTTTTTGACCCACAAATTAATTTCATATGGCTCAGCCTAATAAAATCATCAAAATGCAAAATTTGTACATATGTCATGTTCATCTTGAATGTCAGCAGGTTAGAAAAGAGCTGAAAAATTCAGGGTTTCCTGTGAATTCACACATTAATGCCACAGATTTTTGGAGTTTTCTGGGAGAAGGATGTGAGTGGGAAGGCTTGGAAGAGGGAAGGATACAAGGTTTCCACCTTTATAAAAAAAGATAGGTATCTAAATTCCCGTTTTATCTTCTGGCCAGAGAACCCTCCAGTTTATTCTCCCCTGTCTGGCAGAGTCCAAAAGGTGCCTGACCTAAGTTTTTTGTGGGCATATGGGCAACTTGTTTGCTTGCATCGTTTTTATCCAATTCTCTGGCACAGTAGGCATAGAAAGTGTGTATGTGTCAAGAAGGCCAGTCTTATTAAACTAGCAAACACTTTATGGCATTGATTTTACTCCATGCACTGGTTGAAATGCTTTGTACACATTAAAACATTTAATCTTCATAACTTCCTGTGAGGGTTATACTATTCTACCCACTTCACAGATGAAGAGACTGAGGCTCATGAAGTTTTCTTTGCTTGCTCAAGATTGCACAGCTGGTGAGTAATCTAGCCAGGACTACATGCATCCTCAGCTGCTTCTGTGGTTCAGCTTCCAAATATCCTATTGATAACTGGTATCACCAGAACAATTTCAGAGCGGTTCTTAGGATAGGGTCACTGCCACCTGCAAGCACATACAAGTTCACAGCTGCACCCAAGGATGAATAAACTGGCCTCCCTATTTCTTCACAACACTTATCTGCCCCAGTGCAGCTGGAGAACCTTCCTGCACTCACTTGTGTACCTGTGTGGGGTGAAAGTATATAGGTCCTGTACAGGCAACCTGCCAGGCTTTCCACGTGGCAGGGGAGGGTGTGTGCTTCCCCCTCAGAGATTCTGATGCCCTTTAAGGTAGCCCCATTTGAACTTTTGCCCTAGACACTGATGAGGAACAGAATCTATTTCCATTATCTTTCAAGGTTTAGTTGGAAATGAGAGTATCATGTTTTCTAATTAATTTATTAATAAGATTACGCCATCTAATTTACCTAACGCATGACTTATCTGACTACTCTAGGTGGAACAGAATTTTAAAATAGTGAACCTACAGCAATTCTACATTCAAATATGTATTATTGGCTTCAAAGCCCCACTTTGAGGTGCTCTATTCCCATTTCAGGAATGCCGCCTTTTTTTTTTCCTGGAGGGTTTGGAAATCTCAATGGTGATTGATCTTCTGAGCTGATTCACAGACAGAAAAACCAGGCTGATTATTTGATGGACACACCTTGTCCCGAGCACAGGAAATCTTATCCCTACATTCAAGGATGAGAACAGCTAGGAAGCGCTCTCCAAGCTTGCCCTAGGAATTCAACTGGAGGCCGTGCTGCAGGGGGCCTTCAAGAAGGGGATACTCATTTCCAAATTGAGACATTAAAATTTTAATTGCCCCAGGGTCTGTCACAAGGCCCTGCAGGTGGATGGCGGACTGTCTGTAGAGTTTGGCTGTTTTCCTTGGATGCACTTTTGAGTCTGAGAAATGTGCACATCTTTTTCCTTAGCAAGCAAATTATTTTAAGGAAAAAAAATGCACTCACCCATTTCGTACTGTAGGTTTATGGTAAAACTTTTGTTTTTCAGCAGGTTGGGGGTTTGTATTTATTACACCTTACTCTTACTTAGGGTGACCTCTGCTCCCAATTTATTCACCGGAGTTCTGTTAAGGATTTGCTGGCTTGGGTATCCCTTCCTTAGGTTATTAATTACTTTCCTACTCTACGAGGGCCTGGAAGGACATTACCTGATGGTTTCTTGGTGGCTCAGGTGCCATGGTTTGCAAACATGCCCATGGTTATCGCTTTGCCTTCTTTCCCCAGACTAGAGTCCTTTTAAGGCCCCATCTGGAGTTCTTGGCTCAGTGTAACAGAAGGACAGACTCCTAGCAGATGGTTTATCAGAGGACCTGGCACATGGTTTGGCCAAGAAAACCTCATCTAATACCTCTGAGTTTGGGATGCTTCAGAGTGAAGAGATGCTTCAAGCATTCTGCACAACCAGGAATGTTTTGCTTATTAGATTTTTTAAAAAGATGCTCAGAGTAAATATCCAGACAGCAGCAGTTCTGAAGATCTGGCACTACAGACGGTACCCAACTAATTTATCCCCATAGACCAGTTTTATGACATCTCTCAAATCTGGGATGGGGCCAGAGCCTTAGGCCTGAAAGAAATGAGGCTAATCCTAAAAGATATCAGACATTTTGACAAGTGATATTTTAATTTTAAAAATGCAACTATGATTAGTATGAAGTGTCTTGGATGTCAAATAGGCTGGTTAAAATTAATATGCTCAAACCTACTCCTTCCCCAGCCTTTCCCATTTCAGTTAATGGCAACTCCATTTTGTTGTTTGCTCATCCCAGAAAGTCCTTAGAACCATCCTTTAGTTCTCTTCTTCACTCTCATGCAACATCCAGGTCCATCAATGCTACCTTCAAAATATATCCAGCATCCAGCCTTCTCTGCTAGCACCCTAATTGGAAACACTGTGATACATCCCTGGATGATGGCACTAGCCTCCTATCTGGCACTCTTATCCCGCCTTTGCTCCTGTTTGGGTTCCCAACACAACGGCCAGCTGAAGTCCATGTCCAACCATGCCATTCTCCTGCTGAAACTCTCTATTGGTTTCCTATCACACTTATTGTGAAAGCTCCTACATGCTTGGGTAGGTCTATGTGATGGCGCCCCTTGTGCCTCTCTACACAATCTCTCACTAGTTTTCCCAGCTCACACTGCTCTAGCCCCACTGGACTCCTTAAAAGCCTGTTCTCTTGAGGAATAAATCCACGCAGGACCTTTGAACTTGCTTGTCTTTTTGCTGAAGCTTTCTTTCCTCAGATTTTCCCTCCTTCTCTTTCCATCTCTTATTCTCCATCCCTCCCTCTTTTGCTCCATTTGTCTCTCTCTTTCCCCCTACTCCTACTCCTCCCCCTCTTCTTCCTTCAGGTCTTTTCTCTAATGTCATATTTTTTTTTTGGGTGCATGGTCTGGGAATCGAACCTGGGTCTCCCGCATGGAAGGTGGGCAATCTAACCTCTGAACTACCCGTGTACACTAATGTCATCTTTTTAATGAGATCTTTCATGACAACTTCATTTTAAATTTCAATCTCTTCTCACCATATATTCTCCTTTCCCCACTTAATTTTTCTATAATATTTATTGCCATCAAATATATTTTTATTATTATTATTTCAATTGTCTTTCCCCAATAGAATGTAAACTCTTTAAGGGCAAGGACTTTTATTCCTTTTTTAAAAAATCATTTCTGTATCACCAGCATCAAGAATAGAGATGGACACATAGTAGGCACTCCAAAATATTTTTTTGAATAAATGAATCATATAAATCAATCCTAATTTACAGATATGTGTCAAGCACTGTGCTAAATGCTGGGATACAATAGTGAATAAAGTAGATAAACGCTCATGACCTCATGGCGCTGAACATCAAATATGTAGGGAATTTAATAATTGATTAATATGATACAGAAGTGAGAAAGAGTTGAAGCATTTGAATAACTGACAAAGTTGAACAAAGTTGGAGAGTAAAGTTTGAGGAATGGCATTGTGAGGTTGTCGATGTTTGGGATGTTATCCTAACCATGAGAAGCCATGAAAGGATTTGAAGTAGGGGAGTGAGTGCAGCCCGGTATGCATTTGGTAAAGTCCTCTCTGGCTGCAATGTGAGAATGGATGGGAAAAGGACTAGAGCAGATGCAAGGAGAAGTGATGAGAGTGATTGCTGACATGCAAAACCAGGGTAGAGTTCACTGCATTAGAAAGAAGTTTGCCTAATACCTCAGTGGATTTGGGTAGTGCTCTAGTTTGAAAGTTGCCAGAATGTGATATACTTGAAATTGAACCGTTTTTAGAAAGGGGAATTTAGTAGGTTGCAAGTTTATAGTTCTAAGGCTGTGAAAATGTTCAGATTAAGGCAAGGCTATGAAAATATCCAATCTCAGGCATCCAGAGAAAGAGGCCTTGGTTCAAGAAGGCCAGTGGCATTGAAGATTTCCTTCTCAGCTGGAAAGGCACATGGGAAGATCTGCTAGCTTTCTCTTCAACAGCTTCCCCCTGGGCTCTGTCTGTTTTGTTGGCTCTGTCCATTCAATTGGCTCTCATGGCTTTAAAGTTTTTTCCAAAATGGTTCCCTCTTAAAGGGCTCCAGTAAGCAACCCACCTTGAATGGGTGGAAACACATCTCTATGGAAACCACCTAATCAAAAATTTCCACCCACAATTGGGTTGGTCACATCTCCATGAAAACAATAAAAAAGCTCCCACCAGCAATATTGAATGAGGATGAAATAACTTGGCTTTTCTGAGCTACACAACAGATTCAAACTGGCACATTCCACCCTCTAGACCCCCAAAAGACATGTTCTTTCCAAATGCAAAATAAATGCATTTCATAACAATATCAGAAAGCCTTAAACCATTTCAGTAACAATACAAATATAATACAAAGTTAGAAAGAGTATAAAATCTCATCAAAATCAGCTACAGGCATGGTCTGTCCTAAGACAAAATTCTCCTCTGGTTCTGGACCTGTAAAACTCAGAACAAGTTACTTGCTGCCAACAAACAAAGGAGGGACAGTCATAGCATAGTATACATATTCCCATTTCCATAGGGAGAAATTGGAAGGAACACAGGGATCACTGGACCCATATTGTTTCAAAAACCTGCAGGGCAAACTCCATTAGATTTCTAAGTCTGAGAGTCATTTATCTTTGGGGCTTAGAAAGTGGCAGTCCCAAACTTTCCAAGGACCTACCCAGCAGTCTGCCTCTCTCTGAATGCAAACTTGGGGTACATTGGACATTTTTCTTGGCTCCACCCTTTCCAAGCATTGGGGCCACACCTAGGCTCTCTGCCATCTCCAGGCACATGCTCAACCTATCTAAAACAATGGGGAGGCAGCCAGGCTCTCCCCAATCTCCCAGGAATGTGCTCTACCTTCTCCAGGGTTTGAAGCAGCATAACTCTTCCACTGCAAAGAGATGGAAGGCCCACCCTCTGCCTTCCAGGCAAACTCACCCTCTCCAAGTGCTTGGGTGGGTCCACTCTCCTGGCCCATGGTTTCTTGATTTCAGACCTTAGCTTCCATAGTTCTGCCTCTGAAGTCTTTTTTCCTCCAGTGTGTCCCTTTTCTTCCATTCTTAGTCCAGACTGGCAGTGGTTCCATTTTTGCAGATGCCACAGCACTCGTGTTGGTTTCCTATGCAATAGGCTGGAATCATGCCCATCAGGCTGGAATCATGCCCATCAGAAAAAAAGGGTTTTCCACAAATCCTTCCTGGATAATTCATCTCCAATCCTAGCTTTTTCTGAAATGGCTGACTGCTTCCATGTTTGATTAAATCCTCACATGGGGCACTATTCTTTGGAGTCTTCCTTTCTGGAAGTCCAGAATTTTCCAGACCATCAATTTCTGGTTTCTTTATACCCGAGAGTTCTGTTCTCAGCTTATCTTTTTCCTCTTGCATTTTACAATGAGTTGAGAGGAGAAACCAGGCTGCACTTTCCACATTTAATTTGGAAATCTCCTTAGCTAATATCCTGGGTTGTCTCCTTTCAATTTGAACTTCCATACAACAGCAATTTTGCAAGATTTTGTGCCACTTTAAAACAAGGGTCATCTTCCTTCCAGTTTGCAATGGCACATTCCTCATTTCTGTTAAGGTCTTATCAGAAGTATCTTTAAAGTCCACATTTCTACCAATAATTGCTTCAAAGCATTCTAGGCCTTCTCTATTGAGCTCCACACAACTCTTCCAGAATCTTCCCCTTATCCATTTAAAAAGCTTCCAACATGTTTGGTATTTGCAAACTGAAGTAGCATCCCACTTCCCTGGTACCAAATTCTGTTCTAGTCTGTTAAGCTACTGGAATGTGATATTCCTGCAATGGAATGACTTTTAAAAAAGGGAATTTATTAAGTTGCAAATTTACAGTTCTAAGACTGTGAAAATGTCCAAATTAAGGCATGACTATGAAAATGTATAATCTAAGGCATCCAGAGAAAGATACCTTGATTCAAGAAAGCTAATGACATCCAGGGTTTCTCTCTTAGCTGGGAGGGCACATGGTGAGATCTGCTAGTTTTCTCTTCAACAGCTTCCCCAGGGCTCTGTCCGTTCTGTTGACTCTGTCAATTCTGGTGGCTCTCGTGGCTCTAAAGCTTTTTCCAGAATGGTTCCCTTTTAAAGGGTTCCAGTAAGCAACCCCATCTTGAATGGGTAGAGACACATCTCTGTGGAAATCATCTAATCAAAAGTTACCGCCCACAATTGGGTTGGTTGCATCTCAATGGAAACCTCAAAAAGCTCCCACCAGCAATACTGGATGAAGATGAAAGACTTGGCTTTTCTGGGGGCCACAAAAAATTCAAACTGGCACAATTAGCTAAAAAGAAGGTGGTCAAAGATGAACCCCAGTTTCTGCCTTGAATAGCAGGGCATGTGTAATGCTATTTCCAGATGAATGTACTGGAGTAAATGATGTTTGGGATGCAGATAGTAGTGAAAGGGAGAATGAGTCAACTTCAGACACATCAAATGTGATGAATACACATGACATTCTTGTGGTAGTATCATTGCTTTGGAGCAAGCCTGAGCAGAAGACATAGATTAAAGTCATTGGCTTATTGCTAGCTGGTGACCTTAGTTCTCTCGAGCAGGTGGAAAGACAAAGGTGTAAGGCCAGATGGAACCTGGCACATTTGAGGAACAGAATGCTCAATGTGACTAGAGCTTAGTGGCAAGGGGGCAGTGGTGAGCTGGGAGAGTTAGGCTGATCAAGGAGTATTTTGATGGCCATGACAAGGAGTTTGGGTTTTATTCTAAATGTGACACTAAGCCATAGGAAGGTTTCAGCCAGGAGAGATATGATATAAATTCATCTGAATGAATTAATTGCATGGCCCAGGTAAGGGAAAGCAGTGCTTCCTTGTGTGGCTTTAACACAAAGTTTTTATAAGACAATCACACTCCTCTTTTGATGTACTCCTATGACTCTAGCCTCTGACTCTAGCTCTTCATTGTCCTCAGAGATTCTCTA
The DNA here is from genome assembly GCA_004026745.1 of Myrmecophaga tridactyla. Taxonomy (NCBI): domain Eukaryota; kingdom Metazoa; phylum Chordata; class Mammalia; order Pilosa; family Myrmecophagidae; genus Myrmecophaga; species Myrmecophaga tridactyla. Next base: position 13,014 of record PVIY010054289.1, read on the forward strand.
TACCATATTTCTAAAAAGGAATGGAAGAGAGAGAAAGGAAAAATTCCATGTTGCCTAGAGGAAGAGGGGGTGATTGATAGCATGTCATCCCTGAGAGGGTAGAAGAAGGTGGGATACAAGGACACAGAAGAATGTTCCATAAAACATAAGTCAGATCTCATCTCTCCTCTTCTCAAGAGCGCCTAATATCCTCTTGTTTTCTGAAAGTAAAAGTCCTTGATCCAAGAAGAACAATGTACTCTGGCCCCACTCTGATCTCATCTCTCCCTACTCTCCCTCTTCCTGCTAGCTCACTACAGCCACACCTGACAAGTATGCTCCTGCCACCAAGACTTTGAACCTACAATTCTCTCTGCCTGGAATGCTACCCACCCCCACCCCCCATATATCCTCATGGCACTCTCTCTCTCTCTCTCTCTGAATCTTTCTCTGTCTCTCTCTGCCTCTCTCTATTTATTTCCTAAGGCTGCAGTAACAAATTGCCACAAGTGGATTGACTTAAAACAGCAGAAATTTTTTCTCTCATAGTTCTGGAGGCCAGAAGTCCGAAAACAAGGTGTCATCAAGAGTTGGTTCCTTCTGAAGGATCTAAAGGGAAAACTCTTCCATGTCTCTCTGTGGCTTCTGGTGGTGCTGACAATCATTCATTGGCATGTAGATTCATAACTCCAATCTCTATTTCCATATTCATACAGTTTTCCCCTCTGTGTGCCTCTATGCCTCAAACCCCTCTCGAACTTCCTCTTATATAGACACCTGTTATGCTATTTTGAATCTGTTATGTACTCTAGAAAAGCTTATGTTCTTTTAATTCAAATTTGTGGGTGCAGACGTATTGTTGAGTGAGATCTTTCGATTAGGTTGTTTCCATGGAGATGTGGCTCTGTTCATTCAAGGTGGGTCTTAGTCCTTTCCTGGAGTCCTTTATGAGAGGAAGCAGAGAGAAACAAAGAAAGAAAATGCCCTAGGAGAAGCCAAAAAGACCCAAAGGAGCTGAGAGAGCCATTTTGAAACCAACTCAGGAAATAAGGGCCAGCAGGCATTGCCATGTGACTTCCCATGTGACAGAGGAACCCCAGATGCCATTGACCTTTCTTCAGAATCAAGGTATCTTTCTCTGGATGCCTTAATATGGAAATTAGCCAGTTTCTTCAGTCCTTGATGCAGAATTCCTTTGCTAGATTCCTTCCATCATTTCTTTATGGCAGAAACAAATTGGATATAGTTATTGAGGGAAATGGAGAAGTCTAGGATAACTCCTGGGTCTGGGTGACTTGATGG
>PVIY010054290.1:0-14293 GCA_004026745.1 Myrmecophaga tridactyla
GTGGGTGAATAGCTGGTCACGGCGCTGCGCTGGTGAGGGTAGCGCCCAAGGAACAAGGAACGCAGCCTGGCTCACCTCCTAGTCCAGGGCTCCTGTCCGTGCACTTCCATGGGCTCCATGCCCCCGCCCCAGGCCCCGCTTTCTGCTTCCCAGCTCCTCGGCCTCTGCAGCCAGGGCTGCCGCATGTGGAGCAGAAGCTGTCCCAGGGCAGCCGCACTCCCCAGTCGTCGCCTCCGTTGCCCTCCTGTCCCTTCTCTAACGTTTCCGTGGAGCAGGGCTGAGCTCAAGCTACTTTAGTCAGTCATCTTCCCGGAAGTCCCCGCGATGCAGTTTTAAAAATATATATATATATGTTTTTTTATAGATAGATCTTCACCAATGTACATTCCATACATGGTGTACAGTCCATGGCTCGCAATGCCATCACATAGCCGTGTATTCATCACCGTGGTCATTTTTTAGAACACTTGCACAACTCCAGAAAAAGGAAAACTCATACATCCCATCCCCCTTACCCCTTCCTCTCAGGAGCACTAGTGTTTCCATCTACCCAATTTATTTTTCCCTTGTCCCGCATGTATTGTTTAATTTTTATCCATACTTTTTTACTCATCCATCCATACCCTAGATTGATGCAGTTTTTATTCTCAGTCATTCTTTTAGCTTAAGAACTAAATTAAAGGTCCAAGCGTCCACAAAAGTTAAGTTTGAACCTAAACTTAGACTCTCTCGGTGGTTCTTTCTTTTTGTTCCTGAGCTGCTTGGACATTCCTGGATTTTTACTTTCTCATACGGTTGAGTGTGTTCTGTAGAGCGCATTTCTATGGAGTATGTTTTTCCCACAGTCTTTTCCAAAGGCTTTGCCTTTGGCTCACAAACAACAACGCTTCGCCAGCTGGGGAAATCTCCATTTTACCAGTGCATCCCCCATGCTCCTGCCTTCCCTCAGCCTCTGCTTTACTCTCCCGTAGAGCTTTGAGATTCTTTCCTTCTGGTTAAAATCCTCTTCACAGGAGTTCCATGAATTACAGTGTCACAGCTGGTCCCTTTCTCCGTGAGGGAGCTAGGAAGTGAACTCAAGGGGTTATAGTGTTCCCTGTTCTTCCCGGAGGGTTGCAGTTCAGGTTGCTTTGTGTGCTCGTCTTCCTTTCTCCAAACCAGAACTCTTCATCTTCCATAATCTTCATTTATATTGGAAGAAAAGAAAGGACAAGACTGGTTTAAATTATCCATTAAAAATTGATTTCATAACCATCAAAAACGCTGAAATCATTTAAGATGCAAATGTAGATATTCACAAATTTCAATTATTTTAAACTGCTTCATGATGTAACAATAATAATTGCTAGCATTTATGGAGCACATTCACATTATTGAATTGGAAACCCCAAAAGTGCCATTCTTTCCCCCAAAGATTTTTATATATTTCTAATCTCAGGGGTTTGAGATTAATTACTATATATTATGTTAATATGTAAAATGAAATATTTCTATCTCTTTCTGTGAAATTTAGACCCATCCTTCACCCATGTGATCTGCCATGTACTCCCTCTGCTTTGTTGTCGTTTAATTCTCACAAGGACCCTGCAGAGTAGAGGACAGTATCTCTTTTTTGTGTTACGGGGAAACTGAGGCTCAAAGACATAACAGAGTCCGAGGTCACACGCGGAGTAAGGGTGGAGTAAGATTTGAAGACATCTGTCTGATTCTTTTAGGTGACATTAGGTCAGTGTCATGAAAATACACGCAGTGGGTGAGTCAGCATTGCCAGCCGGTCGCAGCCTTGCTGGAAAGTGTTAGAAGCTGGGCTTGTGAGCCTGTTTCCCAGGGTGGATGGGGTCCTCTACTGGTGGGCACGTCTACCGGCGGGGTGCTCTCCTGGCCCCCCCGGCTCAGATCAACGTTTCTGTTGGGGTCAGCGCCAGCGACAGAGATCCGGGACCGGAGAGAAATGAACTCATCACAGATCCCTTCAGGTCAGCGTGGCAGGCCCACGGCCAGTGGCTCTCCCAGCAGGTGGCCGGAGTCCCAGCTCTTTCAAAACGCCAGCCGTGATGTTCTTAGGCAGCCACGGGAATGTTGGCCGGCCGGCCCCCTGGGGGGCTGCGAGGAAGGGGCAGCACACGCTTTTCCTGCAGGGAATGTATGGATTGTACATCTTCCTTTTGAGACAGCCCTTTGTAGCTAGTGAGCGCTCATGCATGTGTGTGGTTAACAGAGGAATGAGTGACCACTCGACCGAGAACCACCCGAGTAACACAGAACTGATTCTTTCATCTCCTGTATTCTCACTTCTTTGTATGACACTTTCATGTAAAATGCACTTTCTGAGTATGTCATCTCTAGGCCATCAAACATCTTCTATACCTCAGCCCTTAGGAAAATTTTGCATTTTCTGCCAGGTTGAGAACTCCTCCCAGGCATGTTTTCCCCAAAGCCTTCCTACCTGCCCCGTGCGCCGGGCGAGGAGACTCGCTCCGGGCTCCCCGAGCAGCCCGTGTGGCCAGACCCAGCCACACCATTTCTAACAAGCCTTTTTCCCTTTAACCTACTCCTTGAGGTCCCATGTCTCCCCTGGCCTCCGGCATCTATAAACACCCCCTGTGTTATCTCTTCCCCTCGCCCTCTGGGCCAGCTGCCGCGTGCAGCCCTGGGTGACAGCGGACCGGCCGGCGTGCTCAGACTCCCGGCAGACCCGCTGGAATTCCAGCGCCTGATAGCTGTGCAGACTTGGGCAAGTTATTTCAGTTATCTGAAAAATGAGGATGAAGAGAGCGATGAAGAAATGAGATAATGTATGTAAAACGCAGATAGTGGTGTTCACTGAAGGAGCTGTGCGGAGGTGGAGAAGAGAGCTACGAAGAAGACGGAAGGGAGAATTGATTTCAGATACGTCGCCGAGAAGGACCGACATGGATGGCCTGGGCAGTGTGAGGTTAGGGCAGAGGACATTCTAGTATTCCAGTGTTCTGGGGAATGCGGGGAGGGTAGCTTACTGCATGAAACTGCTGTCCCCAGGAGCTCAGGCTCACGTCATACAAGCAAGAGTGGTTATTTAGGGTCATGGGAGTAACCTGTGAAGATGCTAACATAGCACAGTGTCACCCACTGGGCAGTTCTGTCCTAGACTAATTCAGCCACGTGGGTGTGGGCGTTGAATTCAGAGTCGGCTTGTACTGCAGAGCTGGGTCTGGTCTGGTGGCTAACTTACCGCCCACCGCAGATCCTAATCTCTCTTTCCCAAAGAGAAGTCAGGCCAGAAAACTGCTTTTAATTGATGAATTTGTCGTCTGGAGTTCATTGGCAATGAGGGAATTCCTGTACTGTGCATTCTTCTAAGTGTAGGTTCAGGGTCTGGATATGCAACTGATGAGGTAAGCAGTCCAGCCCTTTTCCTATGATTATGAGCCAAATAAATGGCAGAATTGCTGATGGGCGTGTGGGTTTTTTTCAGGCATGTTGGGTGGGGGTGGAGAGGAGGAGAAGAGGGCGCGTCCTTTCTTGGCACAGGCCAACATGAATGAAAATGCTTGGAGGGTTGTTATAATCAATTCTGTGACTATTTCCAGGTGGCATTGTGCCGCCACTCAGGGCACACCCTTGTGGACTCACCCCTTTCTCTAGGGGCATTACAGCTTCCAGTTGGCAAGTTAGGGGCCAAAGCAGGAAGTCAGCTTTCTCCACACCCAACACCCCGACTTCTGCCGAATGCGGGGTGTGAGAGCGATGGACAGAAGTAACGGTACGAGCAACCAAAATGGATCCTGTTAAGAAACTGTGAACCTGATCTAAGAAGCTTCCTCGGCTCTTATACCCACCACTAGTCCTAAGTTCCTAGATTCCTCTTTAATGAATATTTCAGCTTTTCTTAGCACAACCATACTTTTCAGGTGATCTTCCAAAATTAAAATTATAACAGCATAGACTTAAAAGCATTGTAAGAAATTGTCCGTTCTGAGGCGATGCCCATCACAGGCATTCCCTGGGGGTCCCCATGGCAGGCAGGCGTCCAGCCTGTGCGTGGACTTGTCCAGAGATCAGCAGCCGGCTTCTTCAGAAGGCAGCTTGGGCCAGTGGTGGGCAGCTCCAGTGGTTGAGGGGTAGCGTGGTGCTGCGGGCAGAGCTCTGGACTTGGAGGCAGGAGAATGGATTTGGTCCTGGCTTCTTCACTGACCAGCTGAATGTTTGTTGGCTATGATCTCTGTCCTTTCTAGCAATATATTGTGGTCTATATTCTATGTCCAGCCCAGACTTGTGCCCTGTAACTTCCTGCTACTGGTGTTAGCTCTGTCTTGGGGAATACGAGAAGATGAGTCTAACCTCTCGTGGATGTGACACCTCGAGTGTTTGAAGATCTGTGATGACTGCCATAAGTTATCTCTTCTTCAGGAAACACATCTCGAGACACCATAAACCTCCTCTTTCACCATGGCTTTCAGACATCTTCAGCATCCCCGCTGTCCTCTTCTGGACAAGCTCTGACTTAACCCTATAAGTTGTGGTCCCCAAAACTGGTTAAACTCTTCGGAGCTGGTCGAGTGAGCACAGGGAACGTGGGGCTACAGCCGCCTCGCCACCCCTGCTGGGGTCCGTGCTTCTGTTGGTGTGTGCTGACTTTGTCTGAGCCATTGTGGCCAGCTCTGGGCACAGGTACTGTTTATGGTCTGCTGAACTCATCAGGTCAGTTTTAGTTTGCTAAACTACAGTAATGCAATACACCAGAGATGGATGGCTTTTATAAAAGGGATTTACTTAGTAACAAATTTACAGTTCTTCAGAGGAGAGGCAGCTGGCTTTCCTCTGGGTCCCTGTGCCTCATGGGAAAGCACCGGCAGTATCTGCTGGCCGCCCTCCCAGCGTCTCGCTCCACACGGCTTTCCCAGAGCGTTTCCTCTCTGCGTCTGCAGAGATCTGGGTGTGTGCTGGCCCTGAGCACCTCTGTCTCCTGGCCTCTCTGTTTAGGCCGTGGTCACTGAGGGAGGCACTCCTCATGGACGACGCAGATGGAGTCACCATGGGTGAAATCACACACTGGTGATTCAGGTCCCTAAGCAGCAGGACAGCTGGGCGCCGACACCTGGCTGAGCTGACACCTGCACCTCCCACCGCAGAGCCCTTCCCCGTGGCCCCTCAGCCAGTCCTCCTGCTTCTGTACATGGGCATTTAGTGGTTTTCCCCCTTCCAGTAGGCAAGTAATATACACTCACAGTAATTTTTTTGTTGAAAAATAACCTGCATCTCCTGAAGCGTGTGCAACATGGATGAACTTTGAGGATGTTTTGTTGAGCGAACTAAGACACAAAAGGACAAATCCTGTATGATCTTACTAATAGGAGCTAGTTATATCATGTAAACTCATAGCAAATAATCTAGAGTACAGGTTACCAGGAGAGAGGATGAGGCTAGAGGATGGGGAGCAGCTGTGTGAGGCGTGCAGAGTGTTTCACTGGGGTGAATTTGAATGAGTGGAGATGGATGGTCGTGATCGCGGCACGTTATTGTGAGTGCGGCAGACAGCGCTGAGCTGTGCAGCGTGCTTGGCAGGGGACGTTGAGAGCCGTAGGTCAGTAGAAGGAAAGCCAGAGGTTAAAACATGGGTGTGCATAACTCAGTAAACCTCATGGGGACGATGCTGAGAGTGATGGTGCAGATATGAAAATCTCCCCCATGAATAGAGCAAATGAGCGAATAGTACAAGGAGTTCGTAATAGAATGGTAGTAATAGAATGGTACATGGGAACAAACACACCTACTGCGCGCTGTGGACGTGGCCAGCAGAAATAGACGAATGTTCTTTAGTCAGCTGTAACACGTCCTGCACCGATGCTGGGGATCGGCGGTGGGTGGGGAGAAGGGGTGTCGGATGTTGGAGGAGTGCTCTTTCTCTCTTCTTTCTTTTTGTTTTATTGCTTCCTGGAGCAGTGGAAATAATTCAGAGTTCACTGTGGTGGTGCATGCACATCTGTGCAGTGGTGCTGTGAGCCACTGATTGTGCGCTCTGGCTGGAGTGTGTGGTGTGTGACTAGATCTCAATAAAATTGCATTAAAAAAATAGCTTGCAAAACAGCCGCACTCTCATGCCGGAGAGCCGGGTTCAATTCCTGGTGCCGGTCCATGTAAAAAAAAAAAAGTAAAACTGCTGCACTTGGAAGGTAACTGTTTATACACTAATGCACACAAATTATTTTTTACCAAAAAATATCAGCATTTATGTTTTTCCTTGTATGCTGAGATTTGCACCTACCCCTGCCTCTGATGTGATCACACTCTCATGTGCCCAGTGTCCGCGTCCACACAGCGGGACGTCCCCACCCACCGGTCCAGGAAGCCCATCTCCAGCCTTGCCCCAGCCGCTGCCCAGCTGTTTCCCACGCCCGGGTGCTAGTTCACACTTCTGTACCTTTGCCTGTTCCATTCACCAAACTGTGTAAGTGTCTAGAATCTTCCTCATTTCCCCCATTTGTCCTGTAGAAAGCTTCTGTTCACCCTTCAAGTCACCGTTCAAATATTGCCTCCTCTATGACGCTTGCCTGATGTCCTCTCTGCCCCTGTCCCGCAGCCTTGCCCTCCCTTGTCTCTCGCTCTGCTGCCGGCCGGCGGAACGCAAGATTAGAGTGGGTTCTTGTGCCGAGCGAAGTCCAGTCCTTCCTGGGAGCCTAAGGTCAGGAGATGAACTTGGATTTGTCCAGATTGTAGGTCAGGAATCGATGCCACCCAGCGAGGGCTGATGCAGCTTCTCTGCTTGTCGTGTTTCTCCTTTGATGTTCACGTTAATTACCCTGTGCTGGTCTGAGGCAGGCAGGTAGCTTATTGGAATAAAGGTGACAATCAGGGGTAGAAGAAGAAACAGAGCCCGTATGTTCTTTTCCATGTGCTTAGGACCTTGAGTTTCAGAAATGTTTCCTCTGTAGAGATATCTGTTATCTCTACGTTAGTGTCTTCATGATTCAGATGTATGCAGTCGCCTATTAGAATGATTTTCATTAGGAATGTGTAACAGGCTCGATTTATTTTTGGAGAGTATAGTTGAAACTAATATAAAAATAAATCTAACCTAGGCGGCTAATTTGAATGGTATGTGTTTGGTTTGAGCATATATTGCTGACTTTTCCAATGAAGAATTCTGTTTAAACCCAGTCCATTACTGAAAACGAGCTGTCCCGGTTGCTCGTAAAAATCAGATTTTCAAGTACCTTTAAACTCGGATGTGTGTGAATGTGCACGTCTGCCCGTGAGCACGAGCGCGGAGTCGGCCTTGGATGTGTCCTCAGAGCAGCTCCGGACAATTCACTTCGTCTGTGTGAGCGCGCCCGGAGGGAGAGGAAAGGGCTTGGGGGGCCCGGTCTGACTCTCCGAGGCTGGGGTGAGCAGGCAGCCTCGGGGCCCACCCCAGCGTGGCGGGCCGTCCCTGCCTCACAGCGCCTTGACACGCCCGGGGGACTCTAGAGGACACCTCACAAGTCCACTTTCTTGAGAACGCTCAGCCTTGGAACCTGGCCAGCCCCCGGGCGCCTCTCCTTCCGCCGGGGCTCAGAAGGCTCGAGGTAAGCAGGACAGTCTAAAGGAAAACTAGCAACGTTGAGAGGCCCGAGGGCAAGAGGGATGAAAGTTGTGTTGCCATCGGGCGGGTGACGTTTTTCATTTCAAAGCCTGATGTAAAGTCTTGCTGGTTTTAGTTCTCTGCAGGCTGAGAACATAAGCACTGCTGTGAAAGTATTTCATCGCCCCCAGAAGAGGCCCCCACACATTTCCTTCTATGTGCACAGCTTTCAGCAGCAGCCTTGCAAAGCTCAGGCAGACGTCCAACGTCTGCTCTAGCTGTATTTGAAGTTAGCTGGCACGGTCGCTGCGGGGTACGTGGGGTGGGTGTCAGGAAAAGGGAAGGGGGTCAGGGAAGGGTGGGGGGAGAGGGAGAAGTTAGCAGTCAGGGAAGGCAAACCAACCCCAGGGGTTCCTCTAGTTCACTAACAGCATATTTTCCTGGCTGTTTAAAATCATGGCCCTTTCTGGTACCATCTGGACTTCTGTCACCCGCGAGGCTTACAGGTTAAAAGAATTTGGTAAAATTTCCATTTTTGATTGGCAGTTGGAACCAAGACATCCGTTTTCCTCCCTGGTGGGGACGGGGCCCTCTGCTTCATGTGTGTTCTCAGCGCTGGACAGTGGCCATGTTCAGGGAGTGTCCTCTGGGTGGGGCCTGGCTGCCCATAGGCACCAAGCACCACACACAGAGCACTGCATACTGAGCACCAAGCACTAAGCACTACACACTGAGCACTGAGCACCATGCACTGTACGCAGAGCACCACATACCATGCACTAAGCATCACATACCACTCTCCAAGTATCACACCAAGCATTGAGTACCAAGCTCCATGCACAGAGCATTTCACCAAGCACCACGTACTGTACTCTGAGCACCGAGCATCATGCACTGAGCACCAAGCACCATGCACAGAACACTGCATACCATGCACCAAGCACTATGCACCATACTCCAAGCTCCAAGCACCAAGCACCAAGTATCACGCACCAAGCACCATGCACAGAGTACTGCACACCACTGTGGCAGGCCTTGCAGAGGTGCACCCGCGCAGAAAGGGCCACCTGCCCCCAGGCTGGTTCAGAATTGTGCCTGGCTGGGCGCTCTCCTGGGAGAGGGAAGCAGCTCTTGTCCTCATGGAGCACTCAGATCGTTTTGTATTTTTCCGCCTTCTCTGTCCTTTAAAAGAGAAATAGATTTTCTACTCTTCCCCAAATCAGCCCTGAGCCAAGTGGTTCTCCTGGAATTTCCATGAACAAGGCTCCCCTAAGCCCCAGTTTCTATAAACTTCAGATGTGGCCGTAGCTGCAGGAACCAATTGACAAGCTCTAAGAATCAAAACTTCATTTCTGAAAGCAATAATACAAACAGATATTCCTCCTCAGAGTTCTTACCTCAAAAATAGATTTTTTTTTTACTGCATTTGAAATACATGATTAGCATATCCCTTTGGCATGCATTCCAGGAATCTCCAGGCTTGAGTATGTAAAATGCAATAAAAATAGAAATTGGTGGGTTCCCCTACTGCAGAGATAGCCCAGCCTGATATTCAAAACCTGGCATGTTAACGAGCACAGCACGTCCAAAAGGCAGGACATTGGAACGCGTGCGCACACGCCCTGTCTTTGCCTGAACATCAGAAAGCCGTGGTTGACTCCAGACACAGAGGACAAGATTCCAGGGCCTCACTGACCTGACGTGACTGGCATATGCAGCCTTGCGGCGGCAGACGGCAGAGCACAAGTCAGCAGCGCCGGGTGGCCGAGGGGCGTGGAGTTGGGCGACGGCAGGACGACACGCCATGTCCCCAGCCCCACCCTGGCGCTTGGCTGCCATGAAAGGGGACTTGTGCGCCATATGCCTGTTCCTGGCATGAAACTAGAGATCCATGGACGTGGGCGTGTCCACGCAGCGACACAAATGTAAACCGTGGGTGCGTGCGGACAGGATGGCTGCAGCAATGTTCCGTCGGCTGCAGCCGAGGCAGCGCCCCGGGGGGAGTATGACTCACGGAGAGACTCTCTGGGGAGGGGTAATGAGGGAACGCTGTGCTTTCTTCATGATTCTTCTGTAAACCTACAACTACCCCCCCAGAAAAAAAAATCTTAGTTGTTCAGAGGAAGCGACGGCTGGCAAGGCGGTGCCAGCAGGCCGTGTGGCAGCTTCTGTCAGCTGTGGCCCCGCGGTGGCCCTGGCATGGCAGCCATCCTGGGGGCAGCGCCTGCAGCCTCACCCTGGCAGCTGGTACACTGCGGGTCCCCATGCGCACGCCAGGGTGCCCACCATCTCGCCCTGCCAGGGAGACCTCTTCAGCCAACCCCCAGCCCCCGGAAGGCGAGCAGCAGTGCCCTGCCCAGGCCATGCAACTGATCAGTCAAGAGAAGACTCCTGAAGTGGCTCAAGGGCGCTTAGGCCGTATTCGGGAGGAAGGCCGGGTGTAATTTTGTAAATAGAACCGTATTTCTGGTGAAGGGCCACACCACTCAGCTGACATGTGGACAGCAGCTGGGGGGCAGTCCATGTGCTGGGGACAGCTGGCCCTGAGGCTGTCCAGTGGGCACGGCAGTAGGGAACTCTGGGGCGGCCAGCATCCAGCCTCCCCCAGCCCGGGTGCTAAGGCCAGTGTATTCCCAGCTCTCAGGCCCGGGGGAGCACCAAGGCCCCGGCCGCGAAGTTCTGCGCCTCACCCCGGGCAGTGGCCGCAGCCCGGCCCAGGCGAATCCAAAGGCTCCTGTCAGCTCCTGTTGTTCCCTTTCCATGTTAGCGCTTGTTTCCACCTTAACTGTAGCTCTTCGTCCGTGCATCTTCAACTCTCTGTCTTGGCAGCATGGGGCTGGCGATGGCCAAGCGCCCTCAGAGGCCACCCTGCCGCGGGCAAATGCCGCTGAGACCGAGCGGCCGCGGCCGATGAGTGGGCCGGTGCTCGGTGGCCCGGCTGCGGGTGGAGCCCGGCCGTCGTCTGTAAATGCTCTGAAGTCCGCGACTGCCGGGCTTAGTGGCATCTGCGAGCGTGTGCGTGGCCAGCCGCCGTCTGCCCCGGCCCCCGCCAGCAGCCTGGCATTCCGGGGAGCTGCGAGCCCACTTGTCTCCACGTATCCTGGGCCGGGCGCCACCCGGCACCGAGTGCGTGAATAAGAGACGCCGTGACAATAATCATAATAAAGGCCAGGGAGTACCGAGCTGAAGGAAGGACGAAGGGAGGGGAGGGGAGGGGGTGGGGGGCAGCCTGTCCGGCGGCCGCGGACATAGGATGCGGAGGCCTCAGCCCCTCGCCTTCCCCAGCCATTGGAAAGGAGGCGTCCCCGTGTGTGGTTTCAGGCTGCTGGCCCTCCTGCCTCTGTCGTTCCCGAGAGCTCAGGGCATGAGAGGACCATTTGAAAGTAGCAGTCACAGATGCAGGTGCATGTCCCCTGGTCTTGGGGCAGACGGCCCTGCCTGTCACAGGCCTCGTGTCCAAGCACGACCCGTGAAACCCACCAGCGGATCCCCTAGCAGGAGCTTCCAGCAGGTTCTTGTCACGGCGAGTCCTAGAAATAGTCGGAATACGGTAAACCATGGGCCTGCACTTAACTACTAAGACTTGGAGTTCAGATGTTTAAAAATTCAGTAGTAATAATAGTGAAGGGGCTTCCTGCTGGCCAGGCACGTTTTATACCGCCAGCCCATCGCAGATAAGGACACGGAGGCAGAGAGCAGACAAGGACTTGTCTGGGTGGCACAGTGGATGCCACGTGGCCCCAGAGCCTGCATCATTCGTTGTTCTCGTCCCTGCCACGCGGTGGTTCCACCCAGCTCAGCCCTTGGCCTCGATGGCCTGTGCTGCGTCGACCCCGCCACCCCACCCGCTCAGCACCCGCTCTCCTGCTCGCGTCTCAGGGGTCACAGGTGGAGCACACCCAGCTTCAGATAGCATTCTGGAGCCTCCCTCTAATGTTTAGGAACTGCTCACTAAGGCTCCAGCCTCTTTAACTTCATTTCAGCTTACACCTATCATTTCAATGTCCTTTTCCTGCGTATTGGATAGCCCTGGGAGTAAGCATTGGAAATGTGCCTGTCACAAGCTGAGTCACAGTTTGTGTGTCCCCTCCTTTTTCCTTAATTTTTTTTATGGACTTAAAAAAAATTCTTGTAAAATAAAGCAGATACAGAAACCCACTTAAAACAAATGCATGGCTTAATGAGCTGTTCTAAAGCAAACACCCTGGAAACCGAGAACCCACTTTTCCCACTGTGAGATGAGATGGACCTGAGCTAATTTCCACCCATCACCTGACCTCCATAAGCCCCAGTTCTGACTAGTGGACCAGGGTGATGTTTTGGATCTCCTGAAATTGGTGTCACTTCTGAGCTAGTATTTTATCATCCCCCAAACATCTGATCATTTCCTTTTCCCCCAGTGCACAGTCATCCTGGTTAAAGGCCATTGGTCTCCTTGGGGAAGGCTGGGAGGAGGGTTAACAGTGTAAATTTGGGCAGTGTAACAGGGTCTTCCCCCAAGGGTACCTGCCTCCCCTCATTCAAGGGTCGTTGGGTCTGTGAATTGTCTCAAGTCTGAAATAGATTAAGGGGTCATAACTCTCTGTTTTCATAATTCATGGTAGACTTCCGTTCACCTGACTTAGAATTCTTCTGCTTATACAGCTCAAATAAGAATTTAGTAGACTGCCCATCTATTTTACTTCTAAGTACCCCGTGATCTACTAGCCAATGCCACAGATCTCTGCAAGTCGGATTGTTCTGATGGCTGCTTTGAGTCTGCTGTCCATTATGGTGGCCACGCCCGCCTTATCTGTGGTGATTGACTGTCACCACATGGCTTCTACCAGCTTGGGATCCAATCTTCCCATCGTGTTTAAGGATTCCAGCTCAGTGAACCAGTTCCCACAGTAATATCTGACCTACAGAGAAGGGCAACTACAGAGCTCTTTAGGGATGATGGCACTAGTATCACAAATTTATATCTCACAGTTCTGGTAAAAGATGTGTCTTTCCTGGGGTGTAAGAGCAGGTTTGCATGATAAATCCACTCTAACATTCCCATCTTCTAAGCCTCTGGGTCCCCTCATCTACATTATACCAGGGCAGTTCTGGCACTTCAACCCCAGGTAATGTCGGCCACCTTTTGATCCATGTTTCAGCCAACCATCCAAACTGTTCATGCCCGTTCTGACCCCTTGAGCTACAAAAGTGAGTGCAGAATCTCTGCTTGGTGGGCCCAGATCAATAAATTCAATTTGATCCAACATTAAATTCCTTTCACCATTATCCCACACCCTTAATATCCATTCCCACACATATTCCCCTGATTTCTGTCTATAAAGATTTGAAAACTCATGCAGTTCTTCTGGAGTATAGTTACCTCCTCATGGGTCACGCTTTGCACCTCACCTTTCAGGGCCTGTTGGGACTTTAGTCTAGTTATAGGCCCTGAAGAAAAGAGGGGTGGTGGGGGTGGGCATGAAAAGAAATAGCAGTGCTTTTCAAGTCGATTATCTCAGGGTGTTCTGTTGCAGTTTCAGCTGGTGAAACAGTATTAGTCACTCCAGACAGAGGAATGAGGGCTGTTTCACCAGGGGAGGTGGTTACAGGGTTAGGAGGTACTGAAGCATTAATCTCGTTAGGTGGAGACTGGATGGCAGACTCCTCTGGGCAGGCTGGAGGTCAGGAAGCTGTGTCCTCAGGGCAGTCCATTTCAGGTCTCTCTAACAAAGGCTCAGCAGATTCCAGGGATTCCATCTCCCCATCACCATCATTCTCAAGCTGTATATCCCCATCCCATGTTTCAGGATCCCATTCTCTTCCTTTCACAGCCCTTACTTTAACAGCAAACACCCTGCAAGGTTGAGATTTTGGTTTATGTTGTAAATCTGCTACTTGCACAAGAAAGCTTTGTGTCTGGTTTTCAGAGATTTCAAGTCTGTGACGATAGGAAATAAGATTTTCTTTCAGGGCACACATGGACAGTTTTACTTCTTTCGTATGGTGCTGAAGTTGCAAATTTGCAGCCTTCAGCTCATCCCTTTCCCTTATCACTGTACCCAGTATATCTGACAACAACCAGCCAATATCATTATACCTCTTAATTCCACAAAACTATGTAAAGGTATGAAAAACACTGTCACCCTCCCAGGGGTGTGGACCTTCCTGGCAATGTGGGACAGAAATCCTAGAATGAACTGCGACTCAGCATCAAGGGATTGAGAAAACCTTCTTGACCAAAAGGGGGAAGAGTGAAATGAGACAAAATAAAGTGTCAGTGGCTGAGAGATTCCAAACAGAGTCGAGAGGTTATCCTGGAGGTTATTCTTATGCATTAAGTAGATACCACCTTTTTAAGGTGTAATGGAGAGGTTGGAGGGAACTGCCTGAAAATGTAGAGCTGTGTTCCCGTAGCCATGTTTCTTGAAGATGATCGTATAATGATATAGCTTTCACACTGTGACTGTGTGATTGTGAAAACCTTGTGTCTGCTGCTCCTTTTATCTACCATATCAACAGACAAGTAAAACATATGGAATAAAAATAAATAATAGGGGGAACAAATGTCAAAATAAATTTAGTTTGAAATGCTAGTGATCAATGAAGGGGAGGGGTAAGGGGTATGGTATGTATGAATTTTTTTCTGTTTTCTTTTTATTTCTTTTTCTGAATAGATGCAAATGTTCCAAGAAATGATCATGATGATGAATATGCAACTATGTGATGATATTGTGAATTACTGATTATATATGTAGAACAGAATGTTCAAAA
>PVIY010054291.1:0-14294 GCA_004026745.1 Myrmecophaga tridactyla
CTAACCTGGACAAACCAACAATATCTCATGCCCTATTCAAGGTTCCATGTACTTATGGTGTTCAATTAAACTGATCCCACAAGTTAAATTAGGAAATACACTGAAGTCAAAATATAAATTTTGCACCAAAAAACATTTCTCTCTTTAGTCTCACACAGAAGTTGAAGTTTTAAAGTATGACCATCTATTTTCAACACCTTGAAATACTGACATTCCTTTGTTCTTCCTTATGCAAAAACATGTTTTGATTTGTACATTCAATCACCATCATTGTACACTCTAGGCATTCCTAAATTATACCATCTCAGTCTTTCTTGTCTATCTTTCCTTTTGGTTTCATATGTGCCCCCAACCTTCTCCCTCTATCATTCTCACATTCAGCTTCATTCAGCGTACTTACATTATTGTGCTACAATCAGGTAGTATTGTGCTATCCATTTCTGAATTTTACAATCAGTCCTGTTACACAATCTGTATCCCTTCAACACCAACTACGCAATCTCTACTCTATTTCTATCTCTGGATAACCTGTGTTCTTAACTGAAATTATCCAAGTTATGTACTCATTAATGTTAATTCATATCAGTGAGAACATACAGTATTTGTTCTTTTGTTTCTGGCTAATTTCAATCAGCATAATGTCTTCAAGATCCATCCATGTTGCTACATCCTTCATGACTTTATTCTGTCTTACAGGTGCATAATATTCCATTGTATGTGTATACTACAGCTTGTTTAGCCACTCATCCGTTAATGGACAGTTGGGCTGTTTCCATCTCTTGGCAATTTAAATAATGCTGCTATAAACATAGGTGTGCAAATGTCCATTTGTGTCCTTGCCCTCATGTACTCTGAATAGATACCTAGCAATGGGATTTCTGGATCATATGGTAATTCTATACTTAGCTTCCTGAGAAACCATCAAACTGCCTTCCATAGCAGTTGTACCATTTTACATTCCCACCAACAGTGGATAAATGTGCCTCTTTTCTCCACATCCTTTCCAGGACTTATCGTTTTCTGTTTTTTTTTTTTTTTGATAATGACCATTCTGATGGATGTGAGATGATATCTCATTGTGATTTTGATTTGCATTTCCCTAATAACCCATAAAGTTGAGAATCTTTTTATGTGCCTTTTAGCTATTTGTATTTCCTCTTCTGAGAAGTGTGTGTTCATGTCTTTTGCCCATTTTTAAATTGGGTTGTGTGGTAGTTAGATTCAGTTGTCAACTTGGCCAGGTGAATGCACCTAGTTCTGTTGCTATGGACATAAGCCAATGGTACGTGAACCTCATCTGTTGCTGATTACATCTGCAGTCGGCTAGGAGGCATTCCTGCTGCAATGAATGACGTTTGATTTAATTGGATGGTGCTTAAATGAGACAGCATGACGTAGTACACCCAAAGCAGCTCAGCATGCCTCATCTCAGCACTTGCAGCTCAGCCCAGGCCTTTGGAGATGCAGAAAGGAATCACCCCAGGGAAAGTTGTTGGAACCCAGAGGCCTATAGAGAAGGCCAGTAGAGACCATCCTGTGCCTTCCCACATAAGAAAGAACCTCAGATGAAAGTTAGCTGCCTTTCCTCTGAAGAACTAACAAAATGAATTCCCTTTTATTAAAAGCCAATCCGTCTCTGGTGTGTTGCATTCCGGAAGCTAGCAAACTAGAACAGGTTGTCTTTTTTGTTCTTGAATTAAAGAATCTCTTGGATACTAAACCCTTATCTGATATGTGGTTTCCAAAAATTGTCTCCCATTTGTATAGGCTACCTTTTTACTTTCTTGACAAAGTTCTTGGATGCACAAAAAGTGTTTAATTTGGAGGAGTTCCCATTTATCTGTTTCTTCAATGCTCATGTTTTGGATGTAAGATCTAAGGAACCACCTCCTATTGCAAGTTTTATAAGATATTTCCCCACATTTTCTTCTAAAAGTTTTATGCTCTTAGCGCTAATGTTTAGGTTTTTGGTCCATTTTGAGTTAATTTTTGTATAATGTGTGAGATATGGATCCTCTTTCATTCTTTTGCCCATGGATATCCAGTTCTCTAAGCACCATTTATTGAAGAGGCTCTTCTATCCCAGGTGAGTTGGCTTGACTGCTTTATCAAAGATCAATTGTCCATAGATGGGGTCTATATCCGAACACTATTTCATTCCATTGGTCAGTATAACTATCTTTATGCCAGTATCATGCTGTTTTGACCACTGTAGCTTCATAAGATGCCTCAAAGTCAGGTAGTATGAGACCTCTCACTATTTTTCTTTCTCAAGATATTTTTAGCTATTTGGGGCAAGTGCCCTTCTGAATAAATTTGGTTATTGTTTTTTCTATTTCTTCAAAGCCAGTTTTTTTGGGGGATTTTAATTGGTATTGCATTGAATCTAAATATCAATTTAGGTGGAATTGGCATCTTAACTATATTTAATCTTCCAATCCATGAACACAGTCTGCTTTTCTGTTTATTTAGGTCTGTGATTTCTTTTAGCAATTTCTTGTAGTTTTCTTTGTATAGGTCTTTTGCATCCTTACTTCAACTTATTCCTAAATATTTTATTCTTTTGGTTACAATTGTAAATGGAATTTTTTCTTGATTTCCTCCTCAGATTGCTCATTACTAGTGTATAGAAACACTACTGATTTTTGAATGTTGATCTTCTACCCTGCTACTTTGTTTTCTTGTTTATTAGCTCTAGTAGCTTTGTTGTGGATTTTTCGGGGGTTTTGACACATATAGTATCATATCTGCAAACAGAGAGATGTTTTACTTCTTCCTTTTTAGGATGCCTTGTGTTTCCTTTTCTTGTCTAATTGCCCTTGCTAAAACTTCCAATACAATGTTGAATAACAATAGTGACAGTGAACATCCTTGTCTTGTTACCGATCTTAGGGGGAAAGCTTTCAGTTGTTCCCCATTGAGGATGATGTTAGCTGTGGGCTTTTCACATCTTTCCTTTATCATGTCGAGGACGTTCCCATTCTATTCCTATCCTTTGAAGTGTTTTGAACAAGAAAGGATGTTGAATTTTGTCAAATGCCTTTTCTGCATCAATTGAGATGATCATGTGGTTTTTCTGCTTTGATATGTTGATATGGTGTATTACATTAATTGATTTTCTTATGTTGACCCATCCTTGCATACCCAGAAATAATCCCACTTGGTCATGGTGTATAATTCTTTTAATGTGCTGCTGAATTTGATTTGCAAGAATTTTGTTGAGGATTTTTGCATCTATATTCATTAGAGAGATTGGTATGTAATTTTCTGTTCTTGTAACATCTTTGTCTGGCTTTGGTATGAGGGTCATTTGGCTTCATAGAATGAGTTAGGTAGACTTCTTTCCTTGTCAAATTTTTTGAAGAATTTCAGCAGTACTGGTACTAATTCTTTCTTGAAAGCTTGGTAGAATTCATATGTGAAGCCATCTGGTCCTGGACTTTTCTTTTTTGGAAACTTCTTGGTGACTGATTTAATTTCTTTACTTGTGATTGGTTTGTTGAGGTTGTCTATTTCTTCTCAAATCAATGTTGGTTGTTCATGCTTTTCTAGGAAGTTATCCATTTCACCTACATTGTCTAGTTTATTAGCATATAGTTGCTCGTAGTATCCTCTTATTACCATCTTTATTTCTGTAGGGTCACTGGTTATGTCTACTTTTCCTTCTCTGATTTTACTTATTTGCATCCTTCCTCTTTCTCTTCTTGTTATCCTTGCTAAAGGTCCATCAATTTATTGATTTTCTCAAAGAAACAACTTCTAGTTTTGTTCATTTTCTCAATTGTTTTCATGTTCTCAATTTCATTTATTTCTGCTCTAATCTTCGTTATTGTTTTTCCTGTTTGCTTGCTTTGGAGTTAGTTTGCTGTTCTTCCTCTTGTTCTTACAAGTAGACAGTTAATTTCTTGATTTTTCCTCTTTCTTCTTTCTGATATAGGCATTTAAGGCAATAAATTTCCCTCTTAGCACTGTCTTTGCTGCATCCCATACATTTTGATATGTTGTGTTTTCATTTTCATTTGCCTCAAGATAGTTACTGATTTCTTTTGAAATTCGTTCCTTGGACCACAGGTTGTTTAAGAGTGTGTTGTTTAGCCTCCATATATTTGTGAATTTTCTGGCCCTCTGCCTGTTATTGATTCCCAACTTCATTCCTTTATGATCTGAAAAAGTGTTATGTATGATTTCAATCTTTTCAAATCTATTGAGATGTGCTTTGTGACCCAGCATATGGTCTATCTTTGAGAATGATCCACAAGCACTTGAGAAAAAGGTGTATCCTGCTGTTGTGGGGTGTAATCTTCTATAAATGTCTGTTAAGTCTAGCTCATTTATTGTATTATTCAAATTATCTGTTTCTTTATTGATCCTCTGTCCAGATGTTCTGTCCATTGATGAGAGTGGGGAATTGAAGTCTCCAACTATTATGGTAGATGTGTCTAGTTCTCTTTTCAGTGTTTGCCACATGTATTTTGGAGCATTCTGGTTCAGTTCATAAATATTTATGATTGTTGTGTCTTCATGCTGAATTGTTCCTTTTATTAGTACATAGTATCCTTCTTTGTCCCTTTTAATTGTTTTACATTTGAAGTTGAATTTTTTGGGTATTAGTATAGCTACTCCTGCTCTTTTTTGATTGTTGTTTGCATGAAATATCTTTTCCCAACCTTCCACTTTCAATCTATTTTTTTCCTTGGGTTTAAAGTGAGTCTCCTGTAGACAGCATATAGATGGGTCTTGTTTTTTAATCCATTCTGCTAGTCTATGTCTTTTGATTGGGAAGTTTAATCCATTAACATTTAGTGTTATTACTGTAAAGGCAGTACTTATTTCTATCATTTTGCCTTTTGGATTTTATATATCATATCTAACTTGTTTTTCTTTTTACCTTTACTGAGAGTCTTCATTTATTCACTCTTCTCCATACCTCTGTCTTCCACCTTTTCCTATCTGCCTCTAGTGCTCCCGTTATTATTTCTTGCACAGCCACTCTCTTGGTCACAAATTCTCTCAGTGATTGTTTGTCTGAAAATGTTTTAATTTCCTCCTCAAATTCTTTTTTGGGGTATGCATGACCTGAGAATCAAACCCGGGTCTCCCGCATGAAAGGCGGGCATTCTAACCGCTGTCCCCCTCATTTTTGAAGGAGAATTTTGCTGGATAGAGGATTCTTGGTTGTCAGTTTTTCTCTTTTAGAATCTTAAATATATCATACCACTGCTTTCTCACCTCCATGATTTCTGCTGAGAAATCCACACATAGTCTTATTGGGCTTCCCTAGTATGTGATGAATTGCTTTTTCCTTTGCTGCTTTCAAAATTCTATCTTTCTCTTTGACATCTGACAATCTGACTAGTAATGTCAAAGTATGTCTGTTTGGGTCTATTCTGATTGGGGTATGCTACACTTCTTGGATCTGTAATTTTATGTCTTTCATAAGAGATCAGAAATTTTCAGTTATAATTTCCTCCATTAGTCTTTCTCCTCCTCTTCCCTTCTCTTCTCCTTCTAGGATATCCACAACCATATATTCATGTGCTTCATGCTGTCCTTCAATTCCTTGAAACCCTGCTCATATCTTTCCATTCCTTTCCCTATGTTTTCTTTTGCTTGTTGGATTTCAGATGTCAAGTCCTCCAGTTCACCAGTCCTTTCTTCTGCCTCTTCAAATCTATTGATGTAGGTTTCCATTTTTTTCATCATTTCTACTGTGCCTTTCATTCCCACAAATTCTGTGATTTGATTTTTCAAACTTTCAAGTTCTTTTTGTTCACCCAATGCCTTCTTTATAACCTCCCTTAACTCATTGGTTTGATTTTTGATGAGATTTTCCATTCTTTTCAAACATCCTGAATTAGTTGTTTCAACTCCTGTATCTCATTTGAATTGTTGTTTTGTTCCTTTGACTGGCCATATCTTCAGTTGTCCTAGTTGACTCATTATTTTTTGCTGGTGTCCAGGCATTTAATTCCCTTAATTAGTTTATTCTGGAGATTGTTTTCACTGTTTTACCTAGAATTTTCTTGCTGGACGGTATTGTTCTCTCTCTTCTTTGACATTTAATTCAGCTTATTCTAGACCTCTACCATAGGTTTAGTTTAACTGATCAGAATTTTTCACTGTTTGTTTTTCTGTTTTGTGCCCTGACTATATGGAGCATTTTAGGATGCTCTCATGTTTCAGGAGGGTCTACTCAGATATTATATACTCCAATCAGATTTTCCCAGACTCAATTGGCCTCCTCTTAGGAGTAAAGAGTCACCTGCATCAGTTTTCCCTGAGGGTGAGACCCAGCAGGTTGACAGACTTTCCTATGAAACCTCTCAACTCTGCATTTTTCCTATCCTGCCTAGTATGTGGTGCTTATCTGCCTTCAGCTTCCCAACAGCATAAAGCAATGTGGTGCCTTTAAATACAGCAGACTTTCCCTGCTGGGGGCATGTTTGAGACAGAGGTGAGGTTGTAAGTTGGCATTCATTGCTTCAGTTTTCTGGTCCCTGGGGCCTGAATTACTTGAGGGAGGCATTCCACCTGAGCTGAGCCCCACACTTCTCCTGGGGAAGGCACAGCCTCCAGGGAATTAACTCCTTTCACCTGACCAGCAACGTCATCTCTCAGATAAGCTCAATTTCACCCTTACTTGGGGAAGTCAGAGCCTGAGAAGCCTTGCAGTTATATCTAATGAGCTGTTAAGTAGTAGAAACAAAGCAAAGCAAAACAAAACAAAACAACAAATCCTTTTTCAGAGCAGGACACCCATTCCTCAGGTTTGTTAATCAAGAGCCTAAGTTGGTATGTTGCTCTACATATCTCCAGGCTCTATGTGCCCCATTTTTTATGGGTCCAGCCCTTTGCAAGTATTTTGCGCTGTCCAACTCAAAAAGCCTCTTTTTTCCCCATTGCCTCCTCTACCAGGCAAAAACTCCTAATACCTTTAGCTCTTCTTCCAGGTTTATCTGAGCTGGGGACCTATCTTCAATAGTCAGAATTTGTTAATTCTGCAGTTGGAGCTTTGCTGAGCTAAGCCCCTGCTGCTAATAAAGTCTCTTTCCTTTCCTCTTGGGAAAAGGAACAAGGCTGCTGTGGCTATGGGGGAGCACTGGCCTCCATTGCTTGGAGGACCTACAGTTCTGTGTGGGGTTATCACCAATCCAGCTTGCCCAGACTGGTGTATGCTGTGTGTCTGGTCACTGAATTGGCCCCAGCAGTTGTTCTGTACTGTTTCTGGCTATTTACTAGCTGCTCTGGAGGGGAAAGTCGATTCCACACATCCTCTACCAGACATTGCTTTCTTGATTTAGTATCCCCTAACATCTTTTGACATTTGCTTTCCTCAAATCATATCCTGAATAATGTCTTTTGATCACAAACTGCCTTTGGGATTTTTCATGGGGCACTGAAAATTACAAAGATTTTTTTTTCTTTCACCACAAATGAGAAAGGTTCTAAATAATAATTATGTTTACTTAATATGAGTTGCATGGAAAGTACTGTCAAATTAAAAGAGATGCTTAACATTTTATTTGCTGAAGGAAAGTTTGTTAATATTTGTACTATAGTAGATATGCATTTAGGGCCAATCCTGATTCTGGAACATTGTGAAAACAATGAAGATACCTGACTTTGTCAGGAATACCATTAAAAATGGTAAACAAGTAGGTGAATTTTTATAGATGTTATTATTTCCTGAAAAGAAATTTGTGATAAAAATAAAGACTCACAATTGAAAAAAATGAACCAGAATATAGAGAAAATGTATTAGCTTATTATTATGCTAAACAAATATCCCTATAAAGTTGTACAAACAACAAAAATTGGTACTTTAATAAAACACTTCATAAGACCTCTCCAGATAATTTGGATGATAGTCAGATGGTATTTTACTGTGTAAAAGCTGCCAAAACACAATATACAAGATCTGGAATGGCTTTTAAAAGGATAATTTATTAAGTTGTAATTTACAGTTCTAAGGAAGTGAAAGTATCCAAATTAAGGCACCAACAAAAGATTACCTTCACTCAAGAAAGGTCCGTGACCCTGGAACACCTATGTCATCTGGGAGGTCATGTGGCTGGCATCTGCTGCCCCCTTGCCCCTGGGTTCCATTGTTTTCAGCCTCTGTTCCTGTGAGATTCCTCACTTTGCTTTTCTGAGGCTGGCTTTCATCTCTTGACTTCCCTTGGCTCTCTCCAGATACTGGATTGCTTAACATCTCATGTCTGCCAGGCTCCAAGTACCTCCAAACATCCATGTCTCTGTTCTCTGACACAGCTGTTCTCTGACACAGCTGTTCTCCAAGCATCTGCATCTGCTCTTTCTGTCATCTTTGAGGTTCCTGTCATTTCTGATGCCCCAAAATATTTCCTCTTTTCAAGGAGTCCAAAAAACTAATGAAGACACACCTGCAGTCACATCTGCAGCTAATCAAAGTGCCACACCACAATTGGGCATGCCACATCTCTGTCAAGATGATCTAATCAAAAGTTTCTGCTCTAAAGTATTGAATTAGGATGAATGAAGTGGTTGCCTCTGCAAGACTGAATCAGGATTAAAACATGGCTTTCTGGAGTACATAATATTTTCAAATTGGCACAATATCTACTTCTAGTTTTGAGAAGGGCAATGAGCTTCAATAAGGCTGTCAGATAAAACCTGGCAAGGGACTTCAGGAAAGCCCAGGTGGCTGCCTGGTCACACTAGTATCCCTAGAATGACCTATAATAGGAGCATTTAGTGAACTTACAATACAAAAAAAATGAAAGAGATCATAGCAAAAAACTGGTGGGAAAACTTTGATAAAGTAGCCAAAAACATAATCAATACCATACTTGTTAGGCTTATAATCCACCCAAATCCATTAAGGTGTCGCTCCCCCATGGATCATTTGGACATTTGCAAATGAACTTCATTCAATTTCCACTTTTGGTGAGCTATAATTATGTATTACTCATGGTTTGCAGGTTCTCTGGGTGGCTTGAAGCATTACCTTGTTTCAAAGCAATTGTTACAACTATGGAAAAAACTATTAGAAAAAAATTATCCCAGCTTGGGAAGTACCCTTTGAACTCTGCAGTGACTGTGGAATTCATTTTACTGGAATGGTTATAAGGGAGTTATGTCAGATTATTCTCATCTGTTTTAGTTTTCCTCATTGCTAAAGCAAAACCATGTAATGTTTGGCTAATACAATGGGAATTTATTGGCTCACAGTTATGGGGCAAAAAGTCTAAAATTATGGCACAATCAATGCAATGCTTTCTTCCAGAAGACTGGTATTATGGTTGTAGTAGTTAGATTCAGTTGTCAACTTGGCCAGGTGAAGGTACCTAATTCTCTTGCTGTGGACATGAGCCAATTGTACATGAACCTCATCTGTTGCTCACTGCATCTGCAGTTGGCTAGGAGGTGTGCCTGCTGCAATGAATGATGTTTGACTTAATTGGCTGGTGCTTAAATGAGAGAGTTCAGTGTAGCACAGCCTAAGCAGCTCAGCATACCTCATCTCAGCATTCATAGCTCAGCCCAGGCCTTTGGAGATGCAGAAAGGAATCACCCTGGGGAAAGTTGTTGCAACCCAGAGGCCTGGAGAGAAGGCCAGCAGAGATCATCCTGTGCCTTCCTACATAAGAAAGAACCTCAGATGAAAGTTAGCTGCCTTTCCTCTGAAGAACTAATTAAATAAATCCTGTTTTATTAAAAGCCAATCATCTCTGGTGTGTTGCATTCCAGCAGCTAGCAAACTAAAGCAGTGGTCATTGGCTCCTATGGTACATGATAATGAATATGGTTGCCTTCTCATTACTCTCCTTTCTCTTTCCCACTGTCTTTCTCTCTCTCTGAATTTCATTCTCCTTATAAAAGACCCCAGTTATAGGATTAAGATCCATCCTGGGCCACATCTAAAGTAGCCTCATCAAAATGTCCTTTTTATAAGAGTTCATACTCCCAGGAATGGATTATATTTAAGAACTTTTTCTGGAATGCATAGCTCCAAACCACCACACCATTCAACAACACAACCATCGCCCCTATCATACTCAGTCTTATGACAAAGTAGAAAAAACCAATGAGAAATTAAAATGAAAATTAGCCAAATTATCTGATTCACTGGGGCTGCCTTGTCCTAAAGTGTTCCCATTGGCTCTCATAGCCTTGAGATCAACACCATTGGGAAAATATTGCTTAACCCCAAACTAAAATAATTACAATATAACTCATGTATTTGGGACAATTCACTAAAGGTGATCCAGAAGTAGACTAAGAAGACCTATACCAATATTGTAAAAGATTATTAGAATATTCCCTAGGTAATCTTCTGATAGGTATCAGAGGCTCTTGCTAATCCATCAGCACCATTTGACTGCATCTTGCACATTATGCACATTCTACAACCTTGTGATTTTGAGTTCTGGAAGACATCAGAGCAATCTTAAGTCTCAAGTCTTGGAAAGGACCTTACCAAGTTTTGTTAACCTCACATACAGCTCTTAAATTAAAACAAAGTGAGCCACTGGTACACATCTCCCAGATAAAATGAGCCTCATTTCCAAAATGGCTATATGAAACTGCGTCTGACACAAAAATAAAATTAACCAATGTACTAGAAGCAGATAACATCTGAGATATACAACTTCCATTGAAGAACATGGGACAAGAGCCCATTGACCAAAACTTTCCTTGTTTGATCAAGACACTTGCACATTTACACATTTTTATAAATATGTTATAATCTCTTATTACCCTCTTCCAAGGCCTATTTGCTATCACATCCCTAGTTAGTCACCTCTAGCTCCCTAAGCTCTATGCTTTGATCATCCTCTAGCTCCAGTTATCCAATGGGTTTCTAGTATTGCCAATCTAACTAATTGTTGCATTTCTTCATGTCTGGATCATAAGATTCAACCTGAAGTCCTGTTTCACCTGGGAAAAGGAAATCAGTAGGGAAAAAAACATTCAATGTATTTATAAAACAAAGGGGTACCTATCTGCAAATTAGGATGATAGGTATACTTGGCACTAGAAATCCACAATGGAAGACAACAGCCAGCCCTTCGCTATATATTTTATAATAAAAACTTTTCTATATGTGATGAAAATTTATATGAAACAGGACTAGAATTAGGGTACATTTCAGACTAATTTTGTAACCAAATGATCTGGCTTGATTCAGAAGATGGAGATTAGACCCAAATATACAATGACACAGAACTTAAGATAGACTATGGTAATGGCATTTCTCTAAGCTTAACAAAGGAAATCACTAAAGTTGACATTAGTTTACCAGCAATTTTACTGACATACAAATGCCTCTTTTTATCCACTTATACAATAAAATAAAACTACTGTAACACATTTTGACCAATATTCAGGTCATATCTGGAATGGAAACTCAACACACATAATAATAATGAAAAATAAGTCATATGGAGTATTACATCAATTACATAGAAGTGTCTTTTGTTTCCTAGGTCAGAATTACTCCTTTGAGAATTGGCAATGTGCTGTTGCAAAAAATGTCTTCCTCAAGTAAAGATGGGACATTCATGGTGAGTTTTTTAGATTGTTCTTTTAGATCAAATAGTATTGTTTCTTTCCTGTGGAAAAATAATATTTGAAGCCTTTCCTTTTGGCTTGTCAGGAAGATATGGAATAGGACAACTCTTTCCATCTATATCTAAATTAACTTCCCTAAACACCAGTTAGGTGGCTAACTTAGGATCATTTGTACACCAAGTCTTAAAATGACAAAAAGATAATATACCCAACCCCTTATCCTACTGTTACAAAGTGTTCTGCTTATTAATAACACTGTCATACCTTCTTTAGGAACATATGCTGGAGTGAACAGTTATAAACATATCTCAGGCTATAAAACAGAGCATTAATATCATGCTTAGTGGTCCTCACACTCTCTGGGCTGGAGTTGACAACTTAGAATCAGTGGTCTTGAAAACAAAAAGACTCTAAATATCTTGACTGCCCCACAAAGAGGCACTTATGCCTGGATACATGATCAATGTTGTTTATATGTTAGCAGATCATGGACAGTGGCAAATAACCTAAATAATTTAATGTGATATAGGGACAAGTAGTATGCACTGCATTTATGTTTTTAATTGTGATTATTAGTCTATATGTTTTTATTTCTTGTAGAAGCTCGTTTTCAAGATTCTGTTCAAATTACTTATCCTCAAGATGGATAGCTGCTTTTAAGATAGGTTTAAAAAATCCCCAACAGTTTTAAATCCACAAATAATTTTAGGCAGACATAGGCATTCACAAAAATGGAACATTCAATTCATATTAATGAATTAAAATAATAAGCAGTATATAATCTGACCAAAAAGTGATTAAAGTAAAAATAAATCATAAAAATATTTGAAAAATACAAATATTTGGAGATGACCAATGAATTATAAATAATACTTAGATCAAATAAGAAATCACAAAGTAATTCATAAAACATCTTCAACTTCTTGAAAATAAAAGCAAACCATGTTAAAAGTTTTGTGATTTATAGTTTTAACGAGGTTTTGAGGTAATGTTTCATCTTTCTGTGCTTATATTACATTAGAAGAGATTTCTTTTAAATTAAAACAGACCAAGTTTGAGCCATAAGAAGCAACAAAGGTCATGCAAACTAAAATAAGAGAATGTAAAAGTAAAAAATAAAGGAAAAAACACAAATTGGTGAAATGGAAACCATAAAAATTAGATAACAGAAATGAAATTGAACCATATTTCCAAATGGATAAAACCCTGGTGGAGTGTAATGAAGAGAAAAAAACCAAAATCATTAATATCAGGAATGAAAGATGGAATACCACTAGAGATATTATTGACATGAAAGAAATGTTTGGAAAAACTTTTCAACAATACTTCAGATTATTAAGAGGAAATTTTCTTGGAAAAAAATTGACAAAAATATAGAAAATTTAAAAAGAACTATATTCATAATTTTATATTCCTACAAAAAACTCATGGGAGTCCTTCATAAAATAAAGCATGAAGAGATTTCCAACTTCTCATTCAGGCCATAATTACATTGATAACAAAACTAGGCAAAGATATTACAAGAAAGTAAAGAGAATATTATACTTCATAAACATAAATTCAAAAGTACAAAATTTAAGCAAACTAAATGCAATGTTATATTTAAAAGATAATAAAGGGGAAACCATTGAAGATGGCAGAGTAGGTAGTGCCAAGGGTCCATCCCTCCAGGAAGACATTGAAAAAATCAGCAAAAACTGTTAGGACTATCTTTCTTAGAACTCTGGAAAATATCCTGATGTTCACAACAACAAAGTCAATGCCAAATTAAGAAAGAGGTTACTGAAAAGTGATAGGCAAGTACTGCATAGTTTTTAACTGCCCTTGTCCAATCCTCATCCCTGTTTCAGTGTCAGTCTTAAAGATGGCATCTTACATTTCCAATGTGGAATCTTGGATTCTTATTCCAAAGGAAGCATAACAGGTAAGTTTTCAAAGAAGAATGGATAAGTTGTCAAAGAACTGTGTTTGTTTGGAACTAAATCATGAATGCCTGATCAACCTAGGCTGGATGAATGCTCTTATTTTGGCTGACTCAGAATTCTTCCAGGGTAGAAAATTGTCTACAGAGAAAACATTCCTCAAAATCATTGAGAGATATATAAAAAACTTGATACCATCTGGGGCAGAAGTTTACAGTTGAGGTAAAAAATAGGCCAAAGAATAGGCTTTTCTCTGGGGAGAAAAGCTGGAGAGTGGAATTAAGCCATTGAAAAGCTACTATATATACTAGGATATTTAGGAAGCCAGGTGCTTGACCAGGGTAGGCTGCATACTAATAAAAGTCCTGAGAAGACCATAGACTTTCAGCTCTGGCTGATTTTTAGGCTCATCACAAGCAGGTATTAAGGCTGAGAAAGGGTCGTAAATGGTTTGGCCAGGTTTTGAAGGAGTGATTCAAAACAAGGCCAATCTGAAAAGACTGGGAATTTAAGGGTTAAATGTTCCAGAATTTAAAGATAATCTCAATCAAAACACTACATGGTCAAAAGCTAAAGGAATAGACTTCCGGGTCAAGTTGGCAGCTTAACAACATGCGCGTTTTAGTTCGTCCTCCAGAACAACTACTAAATAACCAGAAACAGTACAGAACAGCTCCTGGGGCCACATCAGTGACCGGACACACAGCGTACCCCAGTCTGAACCAGCTGGACCGGCTGCGAGCCCCCCCAGAACCGTGAGTTCCCAAAGCTCCGGCAGCCAGCGCCCCTCCCCCACAGGCCGCTTCCCAGAGGGGAAAG
>PVIY010054292.1:0-14292 GCA_004026745.1 Myrmecophaga tridactyla
GAGGCAGTCAAGGTTTGGGGAAAGTGGATTGGAAGGAAAATGGGAGGTACTACCCTTTCAGAAGGCCGCCAACTCTAAGCGGGCAGGGAGTGGGAAGAGAGGATATTCAGTGAAGGTAGTTTCCAGCTAGGTAGCCCAGAGCCCTAGGGGAGTCCTGCCTCTCCCTCCCTCCCACACTAAATTGTCCCATCAGCTTTGGAGTCGCCCCACCTCCCTTAGCTCCAGGTGAGGGGACCTGGGAATCATGGTTCCCAGGAATAGAAGGCATCTCTCTACTCCTAAGTGTACTCCTGGGTTTTCTAATGCCTGTGACAGCCTAATCATCATCCTGTGGACTGGAGAGATGAGCTCCAGATCAGAGCTGGGGCCATGGTGTTGCCCCGTTATTCCAGTAAGATGACCCCCAATAAAACTTTGCCCTATATAAGATTTTGTAGGTTTGTCCAGGGTGATGCCCCGATAAATCCCAGAGTGATTTGAACAGTAAATAAAAAAGCATTTGCAAAGTCCCCTTGGGGGAATGGTGATAAAGGGGGAAAATTCAACTTCCCCAAGTGGAGTATTTGTGATATTCTCACAAGCAGTGTGGACAACCAAAGCAATAGGCTGAGTCCCCATTCTTGGGGCTTGTTCATATGAAACTTAACCCCAGTAAGGATAGGTCAAGCCTACTTAAAATTAGGCCTAAGGGTCACCCCCAAGAGAACCTCTTTTGTTGCTCAGATGTGGCCTCTCTCTCTAGCCAACACAACAAGCAAACTCACTGCCCTCCCCCTGGATACACGGGACATGACTCCCAGGGATGTGGACCTTCCTGGCAACGTGGGACAGAAATTCTACAATGAGCTGAGACTCAGCATCAAGGGATTGAGAAAACTTTCTCAACCAAAAGGGGGAAAAGCGAAATGAGACAAAATAAAATGCCAATGGCTGAGAGATTCCAAACGGAGTCGAGAGGTTATCCTGGAGGTTATTCTCACACATTAAATAGATATCACCTTATTAGTCAAGATGTAATAGAGAGGCTGGAGGGAACTGAAAATGTAGAGCTGTGTTCCAGTAGCCATGTTTCTTGATGATGATTGTAAAATGATATAGCGTTCACAATGTGATTGTGTGATTGTGAAAACCTTGTGTCTGATGCTCCTTTTATATACCTTATCAACAGATGAGTAAAACATATGGAATAAAAATAAATAATAGGGGGAACAAATGTTAAAATAAATTTAGATTGAAATGCTAGTGATCAATGAAAGGGAGAGTGTGCTGGTTTGAAAGGATGTAAATTCCCTAGAAAAGCCATGTTTTAATCTTAATCCTATTTTGTAAAGGCAGCCGTTTCTTCTAATCCCTATTCAGTACTGTATGTTTGAAACTGTAATTAGATCATCTCCCTGGAGATGTGATTTAATCAAGAGTGGTTGTTAAACTGGTTTAGGTGGAGGCATGTCTCCCCCCATTTGGGTGGTCTTGATTAGCTTACTGGAATCCTATAAAAGAAAACAATAAGAGAGAAAGCTAGGAGAGATTCAGAGAGAGCAGAGAAGAACGATTTAGCCATGAGAGGCAGGGAGCCCACAAGTCAGCAACCTTTGGAGATGAAGAAGGAAAACGCCTCCTGGGGAGCTTCACGAAACAGCAAGCCAGGAGAGAAAGCTAGCAGATGATGCTGTGTTTGCCATGTGCCCTTCCAGATACGAGAGAAATCCTGACTGTGTTCACCATGTGCCACACTTGAGAGAGAGACCCTGAACTTCATCAGCCTTCTTGAACGAAGGTATCTTTCCCTGGATGTCTTCTATAGACTTGTTTTAATTGGGACATTTTCTCGACCTTAGAATTGCAAACTAGCAATTTATTAAATTCCCCTTTTAAAAAGCCATTCTGTTTCTGGTATGTTGCATTCCAGCAGCTAGCAAACTAGAACAGAGGGGTAAGGGGTATGGTATGCATGAATTTTTTTCTGTTGTCTTTTTATTTCTTTTTCTGAATTGATGCAAATGTTCTAAGAAATGATCATGATGATGAATATGCAACTATGTGATGATATTGTGAATTACAGATTATATATGCAGAACGGAATGATCATATGTTAAGAATGTTTGTGTTTGTTTGCTGTTATATTTTTTTAAAAATTAAAGAGTTAATTAAAAAAATAAAAATTAAAAAAAAAAACTTGCCCTAGGTCTTCGTGATACTGTCTGCAATTTGTTTTAAGATAAGGCATCATGATAGTGAGGTACATATATATGTGTCTGGCAGTTAGTTAATATCTTTAATCCAGAGGTCACCTCACCTGAACCACCAGCAGCATTTAATGCAATTACTCACTCTCTCTTCCTTGGCACAGTTTCTCCTGTTGGCTCCAGGACAACAGCTCTCCAGGGTGTTCTGGTACCTTTCTGGGTAGGCTTTCTCAGCCTCCTTTGCTGATTTCCCCTCATCTCCTGACCTTTAAGTGTCTAGGTTTCTCTAGGATCAGTCCTTGAACCTCATCTCTTTTCTGCTGACTTTCATCCAATCTCATCTTTAAACATCATCTCTGCACTGGTGACTCCCAAATTTACATATCCAGGCAGGGCCTTTCCTTGGAACTTGAAGCCCTTCTTACTAATTGCCCTCTTGATGGCTCCAATACCTCACTGGCCTCTCAAAGCCCCAGGCCTTAAACTAGGATCCCGATGTGTCCCTCAAAACCCACTTCTTTCATTTTCTTCCCCATGTCAGTAAATGACGACTCCACTCTAAATGTTTTGGCTTTAACAACAAACAAAAAAAACCCACAAGTACAACCCTAGAGTAAGGTTTGACTGCTGTGTTTCTCTTACACTTCTCATCTTGCTCAGCATACAGGCCAGAGTTCTTACAAAGACGTCTAAGGCTGAGACAAATGTGTGTATGACTGAAATGAGTTTGAATTTGTTTCCAGACTTAGAAGTGAAGACATGGGGGAGGAAGCTCATAACCCCTACCGGCTTCTAATGTTTGGCAATATGAATATTTGCCAAAAGAATCCAATTCTTTAAAGATTAGATTGGTTTAGGATAATTCACAGTCATCTTGTTTTCTTACTCCTCAATTCATTCCATCAATAGATATTTACTGAGCAGCTGTTCTCTGCACACCCTATTCTAGGTGCCAGGAATTCAGCTCTGGACAAAATAGATCAAAACCTCTGCCCTCTTGGAAAGCGTATTCTAGTGAGGTAAATAGATGACAAACAACATTTGAATAAGTAAGTTCCATAGTATTAGACTGTAGGTGGCTAGGGAGAAAACTAAGTCAGAGAAGGAAGATAGAGAATACTGGGGGAGGGGATTCAATTTTCAGTTTGGGTTAGGGTGTTCAGGGAAGATTTCACTGAGAAAGTGTCATTTGATTAGAGACCTGGGAGACATGAGGAAGTGAGCCAGGGATGTTTGGGAATAACAAGGGCAGTGACATGCACTCGGGCAGGGGTCGCCTGCTCTGTCTCCTTTAGAGGCCCAGTGAGCATGGAGGACAAGATGGCAGAGTTGAGTGAATGAGGAACGGTTGGAGAAGATGAGATCAGAAGGGCAGCTGGCCTAGCTCTGCCCTTGGAAAAGGCCTAGACACAATAGCTGTCTCGGTAGCAATAAATACCCCTAGCACTCAGAATGTGGTCTCCAAATACTATTTGTCACTAAAGGGAATGATCGCTCCTTGGATATTCAGTGAATCAGGATCTGGGGCAAGAAATGGACACCTAAATCATAACAGGAAAAAAGGAAGCTTTCCAAGATGATTGAGTTGTGTCAAAGAGACTTAGGTTAGGAACCAATAAAGAGACTCCCACTGTTTAAAGATGAAATTATTTTAGCATCTGCAATGGACAGAAATACATCAACTATGTTATATCCACAAGTTTATAATTACACTAGGGGAAAAAAAAAACCCTCATAGGTCACCTTTACAGGTTGCTAGGGAACCAACTCATTACTCTGAAAACTGGTTTAAAAAGGGAAAGAATCAAGCATTTGTCTTGTGTCTTTTTTATATGAGCTGTATCTCAATGTAGCTAAATGGTTGAGGGAAAGCTCTTCTTTTAGAAACATTCCAGCTAATAAATGGAGAAGGAATGGAGAAGACTTCAAATGCTATAATTCTGCAATCCCTAATGAGACGAAGATCATCAACGGCTGTTAAAACTATCAGAGGAAAGGCTGATGGGGAACTTTATAATGAATGGATCAAGCTGGCAACGCCTGAACCCACTAATCAATTTTAGCATGGCAAAAAGGTAGACAACCAGATGTTATATGCCCCCCGATGTGATGCGATGGAAAGTTCACAGCAACACCTATCAAATATTCTTGCCAAAAAATCAAACTTGAGTTGATCAAGCCTCTAGATCAAACCAATGTTTTTTGGGAAATATAGGGCTTAGAGAGACGTGTTGAATGACACCTCCTCAGGGATGCAATCAGCAAAATTCAGAATGTGGGAAATTCTACAGGACAAATGATCCAGTTTCTTCAACAAATAAAGCTGGAAAGAAGAGGGCAGGGGAACCTGTCAATTAGAGGAGACCTACTAATCAACTGCAATGTGTGGACTGTGTTTGCATACTAATTTAAACAAACTGTAAAATAAAAAATACATGAGAAAATTGGGGTAATATGAACACGGCTTGAATATCTGATAATATTAAAGTTTTTTTTTAGGTGTGATAGTTGATGTGTCCTTATCTTTAGAGCTAAATAACGAAACATGTATGAATGAAATGACATGAAGTCTGGGGATTTATCTCAAAATAAATGGTGGGAAATGGGTAGAGAGGGGGCAGTGAGGTGCTGGAGGGAAAATAGATGAAATGAGGTTAACATGCATTCATCATTGTTGAAGCTTGGCATGGTCCGTTACACTACACCATGTTTAGTAGATGTTTGAAACTTTTCCATAATATAAAGTTGGGGGGAAAAAAAGGTAGAAGAGCCAATCACATACATAGGAGTCATAAAGAAAGGTATTTTTTTGTAATGAAAAATGGGAATAATAATCCCAAATGGGGTGACTGTGACAAATGAGAATGACAATCCTCATTTTATAACTGCAGAACTGATAGGTCACCCTAATCAAAATTTCTCCTTTAGTAACTGTTGGGGATTGAATCGTGTCCCCCACAAAGGACATGTTCAGGTCCCAACCCTTGGTCCTGTGTAAATGTGTAAATAGAATCCTTGAAGATGTTAAATTGTGCCCAAACTAAGTGAGAGTGGGTTTTAATCTGATATAGTTGAAGTCCTATAAGCAAAAGAAATTGGGCATGGAAGGGAAGCCTCAGGAAGATCAAGAAACTGAAAGTTAACTGAACTTGGAGGAGAAAGGAGAAGACATCGTCATGAGACAGAAAAGCCAAGGATGAAGGAACTCCCGCAGCCAGTCCCAGAGCACCAGAGTCTTCTTGGAGAAAGCATCTCCCTGCTGATGACTAGATTTTGGACTTCTCTTAGCCTTAAAACTATGAGCCAAAAATTTCCTGTTGTTTTAGCCAACCTATCAATTATTTCTTTCAGCAGCTAGGAAACTAAAACAGCAACCAGTAATTTACGGAAGCGCTACAAGAACTATTTCAGGGAAGATGTGCTTTTATTTATGGAGGATAGGTGTGAAAAATCAGGGTTTGGTCCTAGAATCCCATTAGTTGCGGTGTGGCTAGTTTTCATGCACCTCAGCAATGATCATGTTCAGCTGTTAGCCAGAGGATGAAACCGTGAGTGCTTCTGTGTCAACTCCTCCTGTTATTTTTCCTGCCTCCTTGCTACTGCATTGCCACTCCCAGGAGCTGTGTTGCTTTCGATGGCTGGACCAACTCTGTGCTGAATAAGTACAGGGAACTGCAGTGCCTCCTGGAGTTGTGCATCATGGTAGCCCGGCAGGACTGTGATCCCCTCATGCCATCTGTGCTGGTTTGAAAATATTATGTACCCCAGAAAAGCCACGTTTTAATCCTGCTTCAATCTTGTGGGAGCAGCCATTTCCTCTAATCCTGATTCAATATTTCAGGGTGGAAACTTTTGATTAGATGATCTCTGCAGAGATGTGATATACCCAATTGTGGATGTAATCTTTTGATTAGATGGAGATGTGACGCCACTCATTCTAGGTGGGTCTTGAGTAGATTACTAGAGCTTTGAAAGGGGAAACATTTTGGAGAAATATCAGAAATGATAGAAATGACAGAGCCAAAAGAAACTTCCCAGCAGAGCTAACACAGATGCCAACATTTGGAGAACAGAGACACAGATGTTTGGAGATGCTTGGAGCCCAGCAGACATCGCCATGAAATGTTAAGCAAGCCAGAACCTGGAGAGAGCCAAGGCAAGCCAAGAGATAAAAGCCAGCCCCAGAGAAGCAAAGTGAGGTGCCCTTACAAGGGAACAGAGGCTGAAGGCAACGGAGCCCAGGAGCAAGGGGCCCAGCAGATGCCAGCCACATGACTTCCCAACTGACAGAGGTATTCTAGACACAATGGCCTTTTTAGAGTGAAGGTAACCTCGTGTTGGTGCCTTAATTTGGTCACTTTCACTTCCTTAGAACTGTAAACTTGTAATTTATTAAATTCCCCTTTTAAAAAGCCATTCCAATTTTGGTATGTTGCATTCTGGCAGCTTGTAAACTTATACACCATCTCTGAGTTTGGACTCCTTAGCTCCAACTAGGACCCCTGTCTCCAATCTCAGTGGGTAGTTAAGATTTTTTTGTCATATTAGATTTTTGGTAGTTTATATATTTTTAGTATTTCTACTAATATCTTTCTCCTAATAAAATTCTCTTATGGATTAGCCAAGATAGGCTGGCAAACAACTCCCAGATCTCAGTAGTTCAGTAAAATACAAGTTTATTGCTCTCATCCAGCCCATTATGGGGGTGGGGGCAGGGGTCTAGCCCCCTAGTCCTTCAGGCTCACAGCTTCCTTGCTAGGTGAGTCCTTCCCTGGGTCTTCCACAAGGGAAGAAAGAGCATGAAAAGGCTTTCTCATCTGAATGGCCTCTGACAGGCAGTGACACATCACCATACTCCATTGCCGAGACAGCAGGTGCCAAGTTAGACAACCCTGATGTTTGTTAATAACCAGATAACAATGCCTTATCCCTGATAAATTAACAAGCTTCCAGTTCAGAACTCTGACACCAACGCACTAATGATAGAAATTCCTGGCACCAGGTGTTCATTGCTCTCAGGACAGGAATATTTGGACATTCTATCTCCTTTATTAGCTGCGGGCACAGGGGCTTTACATTTGTAGGAGGGGAGCCTATGAATGCGCTTCACAGGTTTGGTGATTCCCAGGAAACCATATGCAAAATGTTGTGTTCGTGTGTGTTTTTCTGGGAAGAGGGTTCATGGCTGGGCGCACAGAAAGCATACAATAAATACTCTGTCTGTAAACTCACAAAGGGGTCCTTGACCCAAACAAAGGTTAGAGGTTAGGAGCTCTCTTCTAAGCAGTGTTCACCATCCCCCCTCCTTCTCTCCAGGCAGGCAGCAGGGCCCACCCAGGTCCCGAGCCTGGCCTAGATCAGCTTACTATTCTGGTGGCATGTGGAAAAGCTGCCTTCCAACAAACCCCTTCCAGCAACTTCCACCTATTGCACAACTGAAAGAATTGGGTCAGGAATTTCCAAGTCAGCTTTAGTAAATGTTAAATAATGTTAAAGAAAGCATTACTTTTCTCCTAAGAGTTAAAAATGTAATAATTTTTGATAGAATTCTCTGGAAATACTGCTTAATTAAAGCATTTTAAAGTTCCCTCAGCATTGCTATATATCATTGATACTATACTTAAGGCTAACGTATATGTTTTAGTATTTATATCTCACATCCTTGATCCTAGTCATTTGTCTGGTACAAATCCTGTGGCAAAATGAAGTTCCTTGAAGTCACAGCTTGTACCTTCTTCCTCTGCAATTCTCTCTAGGGTTGAAAATGCTACTGGCACGAGCACAGATTAACGAGCGGTGTTGTCACATTCTGTTTTATTTGACTCCACTAATATTAAATCACCAGCTAGCCATCATATTAAAAATAGCCCAGATTTATCTTCTGGGATTGTCACCTAACTGACCACTCTAAACTGTTTTCACAGGAATAGCTGAACAGAAGGCAGAGAGAGGCAGGGCTGGGGCAAGGATCTTCTTACTTTGTAGCTATTTCTTTGGAAAGGGAAAGTCCAGTGATTTAACAGAGAGATTCTTTGCCATCCTTCTTTACCTGAACTTGATTTTCACTTGAAAGGGTCCGACGAGTTTGCCAGAAAAGGTCTCTCTCTTCTTTGCCTCTCCTCCAGCAGTGACCCCACTTAAGGTGTAATGTGGTACAGCTGAGACTTCCTTCCTCGCCCTGAGGAAGAAAGGATTTTCTGTTTAGTAAAGCATGGAGGGACCTGGATGGGTCAGCGCTGCTCTATTAATATAGAATGAGATTATTCACCAGCTGTTGTTTCATTGCTTTCAGCAGAACCATTGAAACGTTTGCAAAATAGCAAAAGGTTCCACGTGGGAAGGGCCACTGTTCAAACTCCAGACCACCCAGGGGGCACATCAGGTCATAGACTTTGTACCTGACCACTGGAGAAATTTAATAACACATCAAGGGTTTTGTGTGATTGGTTTGTGCCATGGGGGGGGAGGGGGAGTGAGGACACAGCACCCCCCTTCCTCCCCGCTGGCTTCTTATTCCCCATTATTTTCCTTCTTCTCTTGTGTGACTAGAGATCTCCCTAACAATCTATTCAGAAGGAGTTGTTGGATTAAGTTACAGTAAAAACAATTCCAGTTAAAAACAGATAGCAAAGTGAGGGGGCAGTTAATATGGGGGCCAGTACTTTCTGTGTGATTTTTCTATAAACCTACAGGTGCTTTAGTAGAAAGAGAGAACAGAGACAGAGAAAGAGGGGGGAAAGGAAGGAAGGAAGGAAGAAAGGAGGGAAGGAAGGAAGGAAGGAAGGAAGGAAGGAAGGAAGGAAGGAAGGAA
The DNA here is from genome assembly GCA_004026745.1 of Myrmecophaga tridactyla. NCBI lineage: Eukaryota > Metazoa > Chordata > Mammalia > Pilosa > Myrmecophagidae > Myrmecophaga > Myrmecophaga tridactyla. The sequence goes on from PVIY010054292.1 coordinate 8,998, forward strand.
GGAAGGAAGGAAGGAAGGAAGGAGAAAGGTAGGAAGGAGGAAGCAAAGAAGGGAGAAAAGAATAGCAAATATTATTCTGTTATGAAATTGTCTGCTTATGTGTTTGATCTTCACAGATTCATGGAACTCATGGAACATTCCTCCAGACTGGAAGAAGAAGGAAAGGTATCTAGACCAGCACTCCTCAAACTTAATGTAAACACAAATCACCTGGAATCCTGTTCAAATGCAAATCCTGATCCAGCAGGTCTAGAGAGGGATTTGAGAATCTGCATTTCTTACATGCAACTGGGGAACGGACAACTCTTCCCATGGCCAGGGTCCAGACTCAATGTTGTTCAACCTTTTCCGTTTTCCAGCTTATCTGGATATTTGCCCAAATGATAAAAAAAAAAAAAAAAACACAGTCCAAACAGAGGACCAGGGTGGCGAAACTGTTCTCCTTAAAACAGAATTCCTGCATTTAAAATAAACGCTTTGTTACAGAAATGCACGTGAGGCTAGAATACTGAACAGTTTCCATTAACAACAAAAAAAGAGGTTCTCCTTTTTTTCCACAGATGGATCATTCAACCCTGGTTACCATTTTTTGTAGATTTTATACTGAAGTAAGTCTAAGTGTAGGCCACACGTTCTATATTTGGATCTAGTATATTAATCTATAGTAAACGCCTCTCGCAGGACATACTGTGCTTCCCGATGGGAGAGAATTTTCCAGAAGGCACCTTGGTGGCGGGACTGAGTCCCGGTCTGCCAATCAGGGACTGAGAGACCCTGGACAAGTCTCTTAACCTCTCTGATCTGTTTCTGCACCTAGAAAAGTGGGAAAGCAGGACTCTTTCCCCCACAGCCTGTGGTGTACTTCAGATGAGAGCAGGTATGAAATATCTTACCACGCTCCGGGAAGTAATACACATAAAGCTGTGCCAAGGGCTCCAGGAACAAAGTATAAAGAGAAGCGCACAGATGAAACCTGAAATTGATGTTTAGAGCTGCTCAAATGGTTTCCCATAAACCATTCCTGAAGGGAATCTTTCCGAAACACTCCCCATCCCCTGCTTTGTTTAATGGTGAATAGCGAATTCAGGTTAGCTCTTTCCTCATAGTCCTCGTTTTGAGCATCAGTAACTACACTGGCGATGACAACATGGCTTTTTCTAATGTCTACACCCCACCCCCCATTCCTGCACTCCAAATGGCCTGGCCCCCTGCGCTTTCACAGCCCTCTGTTCATACCTCCATAATAGCACTTAGCACGCTAAGGCAAAATTATCTGTTGAACCAGCTTCTTAAGAGCCATGGATTTTCTTTTCTGGGGGCAGGGGCCAGGCGCTCAGTAAATGTTTGTTAATGAATGACGATGTGCCCAGGTTCCATTTAAAGGAGTTAGGTGTCAGAAACTCAATAGCGTGGCTTGCAGTTCATTCACTGATACTTAAAAATGCCTCCGTGGCCTCAGTCGAGGGCTAAAAGCACTGGTCTATTTTGTCATTGTTTAGGATAGCCCAGGACAGAAATTATATTATTTCTTAGAACCTTGTAATGGCTGTTAATGACAACCAGACCAAGAAGCTATTTACTCTTCTGATACATTTTAAGGGCCTTCTGTCTTCTTTGGTTCTTTGTTTTGGTTCTCGTTCTGCTTTCATTGAAAGCAAGGACATTGGAGCCAGAGATCCTTGGATTCAGATACTGATCCACCATTTAGTGGTTGTATGACTCTAGATAAGTCATACAATTCTCTACTGCTCAGTTTCCATCTCTGCAAAATGGAGTAATTGGAGCCTGAGGAATTGCTATGTTTATAGAGATGGCAATCAAGCTATTTCCAGAACTCCTGTTAGGGAGATATCTGCTTTGATGATCCCATTAGAGCTGGGATATGGGCTGAGACTCTAAAAGGCCCCCCAAGGCTTTGAACCAGACTTGGAGAGAGCACGGCCTGCTCCCAGCCAGGCATTTTACTCTGCAGAGCTAAAAGAAAGATTACAAGCTGCTCTGTGTGGGTGACACCATGGTTCCCTTCCCAACAGTCATTCTCTTCTCATCCTTCCTGCTCACTGCAAGTACCCACTTTCAACTCTGGAGGCTAAAGATGCCAATACTAGCTTTTATTATTTAGGGAGTAGGAATATAACCCAACCCTGGCTGGTGGGACTAAAGGTAAGCTTTCTGAGATGCTTCTGGGAAAGGTTTTTCTTTCTGACTTGGAAGGGGGAAGTGAGAAGAAATGCTCCTCTTCCCACCTTTGGATGCATTTATGTGGGGACATAATTCCTGGAGCTGTGGCAGCCATGTTGTGACTATGAGGACCACCTCTGAGGATGAAAACCAACATGCTGGGGTTGGCGAAGAGGGAAGAATGAAAACATTTTGTGCTTGATGACATTGTCTTGCCTCTGAAATAACCAAGCCTGGAGATGATACTAATGAGTCAGGTTAGATTGGAGAAGAAGGGAGAGGGAAGTGACCCTAAGACCCAAAGCAAAAAGTTCCTTCTGGGGTACACACACCTACCTAGCCCCCACACATGTAGCCCTCACTCAGATCAGCACCTGAAAAGAACCAATGAAAAATGCAGCTCATCAATCCCTCATTAGCATAGCCAGAGGGGGAAGGGCCCCTCCAAGTCCTTATAATGCAAGAATTCCCACCTCACACTACTTCTCCTCCTTTGGAGAATGCCCATCCTCATCTCCCTTCCAGCATGCACTTTCACTACACATTTAAGTTTTGAGCCGTACGCACTGACTAGTCTTTGGAGTCTTTGGCTGCACACACTACCTAATCCTCAAGTTCTTTCATGGCTGAGTCAAGAACCTTCATGGCATCAGCCCCTGGTCTAACTCTCAACTTCACCAAGAATTCCCGGGGCTCTCCCACATCCAGCCAAGGATTCCTGGAGCTCTACAGCATTCAGCCTAGAACTTGTGGACTTCTCAGGATTCAGCCAAGAACTCCCAGGGTTCTCTGGCATCAAGCTTATTAAACTATTTGGCTATACACACTAACTAGTCCTTGAATTCTTTCCTGTGGCTGAGTCAAGAACCTTCACAGTGCCAGCACTTGGCTGAGGTCTCAATTTCTCAGAGAACTCCCAGGGCTGCCCAGCATGACCTCCAAAGATAATAAACCATGCTGTTTCAACCATATTTAGGTACATATTCTGTTATGTTACTTCACTATACATTCAACATAAAACTGAGAAGTCTAGGCCTTAGCACTGAGGGGAGAAGGAAGAAACTTGATGGTAGCACAGCAGGTAAGGATATCAGAGAAAAGCCACATCTGCTGGGAATTTTTACCTTCTATTGGATGTGCAGAATAAACCTCTGCTTCACTGCATTGGGGAAGCGTCAGGAGATTCTACATTGCTTACTAATATTTCTGATGCTAGTGGTTAATTCTAGCAATGAATTAGCAAATCTAGCAAAAAACAAATAATGTGAAGAAGAACTGAGGTGTACATCAACAATGGTGCTTGATGGATATCCATATCTAAAAGGATGAAAGAGGACCCATATCTCACACCTTATACAAAAATTAACTCAAAATCGATCAAAAACTAAACATTAGAGTTAAGACCATAAAACTTTTAGAAGAAAATGTACGGAGATATCTTAAAGACCTTGTCGTAGGAGGTGGTTGCCTAGACCTTGCGTCCAAAGCACGAGCAATGAAAAAAGAAATAGCTAAATGGGATCACTTCAAATTTAAAGCACTTTTGGGGTGGGCCACGGTGGCTCAGCAGGCAGAGTTCTAGCCTGCCATGCCAGAGGACCCGGGTTCAATTCCCGGTACCTGCCCATGTTAAAAAAAAAAAAATTAAAGCACTTTTGTACATCAAAGGACTTTGTCATGAAAGTAAAAAGGCAGCCTATGCATTGGGAGACAATATTTGGAAACCATATATCAGATAAGGGTTTAATATCCAGAATATATAAAGAAATTCTACAACTCAACAACAAAGGCAAACAACCCAATTAAAAAATGGGCAAAAGACATGGACAGATACTTTTCAGAAGAGGAAATATAAATGGTGTAAAGGCATATGAAAAGATGCTCAACTTCACTGGCTATTAAGGAAATGCAAATCAAAACCACAACCGCCTCTGGAAGGCAGTTAGGTAGTTCCTCAGAAAGCTAAGTATAGAATTGCCATATGATTCAGCAATCCCATTACTAGGTTTATATTCAGAGGACATTTCCACACCAGTGTTTATTGCAGTATTATTCATGATTTCCAAGAGATGGAAATGTCCATTAATGGATGAGTGGCTACACAAACTGAGGTATAGAAATACAATGGAATATTGTAAGCTATAAGAGAGAATAGTCATGAAGCATGTAACGACGTGGATGAAACTTGAAGACATAATGCTGAGTGAAGTAAGCCAGAAACAAAACGGCAAATCACAAATATGAACTAACATTAATGAGTGAACTTTGAGGGTCAATGTTAATAACTCAGGTTACCAGGAGATAGAAAGAGGGTAGAGATTGGACATTTGATGTTGAAGAAGTACAGAAAGTTCAATAGGACTGTTTTGAAAAGATCCAGCAATGGATAGTACGATCCTATCTGAAGGTAGCCCAGTTCTGTAATGTGAGTATGAGTGTGAGTATGGTGGAGGGAGGAGAGCTGAGGACATGTATGACACCAGAAGGGAAGACAGAGGATAAGGACTGGAACGGTATGACTTAGTGATGCCTAGAGTAGATAATGATGGTGACTAAATGTACAAATATAAGAATGTTTTTGCGTAGGGGAGAACAAGTGAGCATGAATATCGCAAGGTGTTGAAAATACGATAGCGTACGAGTTTGCTAATGCTGCTGGAATGCAATATACCAGAAATGGAACCGCTTTTACAAAGGGAATTTAATAAGTTACAAGTTTACAGTTACTAGAACTGTACTGAGAAAATGTCCAAGCTAAGGCACCAACAAGAGTTTACCTTTATTCAAGAAAGGCTGATGCCATCTGAAACACCTCTGTCAGCTGGGAAGGCACGTGGCTGGCACCTGCTGTTTTTTGCTTCTGGGCTCCATTGCTTTCAGCTTCTGTTTCCTGTGGGATTCCTCACTTGGCATCTGTGGGCCTTCACTTAGCAACTCTGGGACACAACTCTGGCTTCTGGCTTGATTAGCATCTCATGGGAAGGCACATGGTGATGCTAAGCTGGGCCCTGCATCTCCAAACGTTGGGGTCTCCTGTTGACTTTGTCAGCTCTAAAGCAACTGTTCTCCAAGTATCTGCATCTGCTCTACTCTGACAGTGCTCCAGGCATCTAC
>PVIY010054293.1:0-14294 GCA_004026745.1 Myrmecophaga tridactyla
AGCATTCAGTGAGTTGTAAAATTAGCCCAGAACCACCTCAAGTCCAAGTGTGCATGAGCTGCACATTAATAAGCATTCATGTTCAGCATCATCCACCCTGGGCACAGGTCACACTCACAGCCAGGCCCTCCCTGCCATCTCTGAGGGCACGTACAGTCCGTTTCATCTATCACACCTCTGCCCAGAGCTCCCTGATGGGCCTTGGATTTAGCACCCCTCAATAGACTGCTTCTCCCTCCAGGGTCCCATAGATAGAAGCCATAATTTCCACTAAATTCTCCTTATAAACACCCAGGCAGGCTGCAGGCGTCTTGGTTGGACCACAGAGGATGGTCCCTGGGATGTCTCCATGTGACTTTCCTTTGGCACTGATGGTGGGGGGGCACATCCTGCAGTCTGTTTGGAGCTGATGCACTCGCTCTGCCTGAGCCGTCCACATGTGCACCTTTGTTTTCCTTCCTGTGAACATCTGTCCCATTTCCCGTTTCTTCACTGTAAAAGTAGAATTGAGACTGGCTAATACTGAAAACCTTCTCCAACGACAATGGCTGAGGGGCCCTGGTGGAGGCGTGGCAGGAAAACACCCACAACTTCTCTAGGATTATCTCATTTCAGGGGAGCAGGATATCTAATGAACTCAGCCATTCTCCCCCTCCAAGGACAAGGGTGCGCCTTTCAGCTTGAATTTTCAGCGGGCTGTCTCTGTAGGTCTGACTGTTGCTTATTGCTCAGACCTTCACTTTGTTTTAGTGCAATAATGCACATGGATGTGATTTGTAAACACTGGGGCTTTATACAGACATGGGTCCTGTTATTACTTACCCATGCAAGTATCACATAATTATAATTGGGACCAATTTTGTTTCATGGTTTTGTCAATGACACTTTATATTTGTGTAGTGCTTCAAGCTCTTTGCAGAGCTTTTTCATATCCATTATGCCATTTAATCCAACTAATTGAACTTGAACTAGAACAAGGAAAAAACATTCTTAAATTAATTAAATCTAGTCCTTTGATGGGGGCAGCAGGGCGAGCACCACAGCTGTGCTGCACATTGTTTGGGAGTGCATATTAAAAATGTGACTGTTATGGGGAAAAAAAACAAAAAAGGAAAACCAGAATCTCTACCCCTCCCTGCCCCAGATTATTTGAATGGAAAAACAAGACAGAAGTTGGGTCTGTATTTGAATCTTATGAGATATTGGAGGTAACACCTGCTCATTGTTTTCCTACTCTTTTCTCTGACCCTCTCACCACCACTACCCCCAGAAAATAGAGTTCTAAAAGTTTTTAAGTGGGAGTTTTTCTAAGTACAGGTGATGTCAGCACCCAGGAGACCTTCACTTGTGAGATTCTCAGACACATCCAGGCTCATCTTTGGAGAGTGACCACGTCCAGTCAATCCTGCTGCCCTGGGTGAACTTTGGTTCCTGCCTCACTTTCCATATGAAGGAACCAGGCCTGAGTGCCCCTGGCTGGAATGGAAACCCCAGTTCAGGCACAATGTGCTTCTTTAGAAGCTCACAGCTCCCAAGGAATAAAGCAAGACATCAGAAGAGCAAACACTGAGAAAAGGGCTAGAAATTACTACTCGTCCCAGATTATGCTCTGAGGTCTCTGCAAGCCCCTCACCCCCAGTGCCTCCTCTGGGGAAGAAGGGGAGATCTGAAAGGTGGGCCCCCCCAAAGGGCTGTTTCATCTCCCACTTCCTGGGGTGCCTGGCTGGGCTGTGGGGATAGGAATGGCAGAGGGAAGTGGGGGTGGCATTTAATGCTGCCGCATAATGCAACAGCTTCTGAGTGGTCCAGAGGACTCTCTCCAGTGACCCTAGAGTGAGGGCTCCCTTTTCCTTTGGAGCCAGGGGTACAGAAAGAGCCCTCTGGGTGCTGTAACCCAGCATGAGAAAGTTCTTCCCATGCATGCCTTGTGGGGAAGTCATGTCAATACTTGTCTCTATCAGAGCACCAGGACAATCTGGTCAGAACCTTTGATTCTGCTCTTGGAGGAATTGCAGCTGGAGAGGCTGAGAAATCTGTCTGTAGGACAAGGGACTCATGAACAGCTGTGAGCAGATCCCCCGAGCCTGAGCTTGCAACCACAGTGGTTGGTCAGCTGAGTGCCGTGGTCAGGAGTGTATGGACCATGTGCACACATGAACAGTCACACATCTGCACGCACAGGCACATATCTGTACACACAAACACATCTGCACACACACAGACATCATCTGTGCACACACAAGCACATACATACAGTCACACATCTGTACACATACAGGTACACATCACACACAGGCATCTATATGTGCACACACAGGCACACATCTGCACACACACAGGTACGCATCTGCACACACACACCAGCACACATCACACAGGCATACATATGCACACACACACAGGTGCATGTGCACACAGGTATACATGTACACACAGGCACATCTGCACACAGGCACCCATCTGCGCACACACACCAGGTACACAATCTGCACACTGGCACAACATCTGTACACACATATAAGTACTTGTCTGTATACACAGATACATCTGCGCACACAGGCACACACACACACAAGCACATGTGCCCACACACAGGCATACTTGCACACACATACAGTCCTCGTTCCATGATAGCCCTTTGATAAATCCTGCAGAGCATGTGTTCTTGGAATTTCGGGTGGTGAAAAGTGCTAAGAGGCTAAAGGGCAGAGGCACTGGGTGCAGGGACTTCTGCTGGGGAACACTGTGCAGCCTGGTCAGTGAAGCTGCTGGGAAGGAACCAGGTGAAGATCCCAGGGTACAGGAGTCCCCTGTTGAAAATGGGCAAATAATGCAGTTCCAAAATGTTTGGAGAGCTCTTCTCCCCATTCCATAGGGAAACATAACCACAAATCTGCTATTTGCCTTCAAAAGGGCAAAGCTCTGAAGAAACTGGGCTGGAAGGTAGAAGGGTAGAAGGGGCTGGGTCATTGCACTTCCCTAGGAGAAACTGCTGCCACTTTTCTTCCATGCCCATAAGCGCAGTCTGCTGCTGGGGAGACTCTCCTGGCTGGCTGCGTGGTCTGGCTGTGCTGCAGGGACTTCGCCCAAGGAAAAAGGAACATTGTGCTGCTTCTTCCAGGTTATGAACCCTCGGGCTTCCCAAAGGCATATCTATAGTGTATTGATGCTGTAGCTAAACACTTACCTGGGTTATTTCTTAAGAGTGCTATTTATTAACGCCATGAAGAAGAAAAAACTAAAATGCAATAGCTTCTTGAACTCCATCGTGCTGTTTTTGTTTATTATCCTGTGGGAGTTATAAGACTATTATTATCAAAAAGTCATATTTCTACTTGGTATGGCTCCCTGTTGGAGGAATACATTTGTAATAGGGAATCAATTAAATATATCCATTTTTTAAAAATAGGGCATGTAAAAACTGGGGAAATTCAAAGAAAATCTGTACCTGGGTTCATAGTGTACCAAAGTTATGACATGGACTTGAGTTATGTAAGGAGCTCTCACTGGGGGATGTATGTCTGGGGACTCTGCATGAATTTAGCAACTTCTAATCAGTCTTAAACTATTTGAAAAAAATTTAAAAAGCCTATTCGTAGTGGTCAGTTCTCATTCAGTAGGTAACACAGCAGACTAATTTCTTGGGTTGAAAAAACAAACAAATTTTATACTCTGCCCTTTAGCAAAAACAAACACCAATATCTCACATACAAAAACAGCTTTCCTTTGCCTTCCTCCTCCTCCCAATACACCCCCTCCATCTTCCATTAAAAAAAAGCCCTTTTTTCTAAATGAGTGTTGAAATATGTGTTGAAATTGCAAGTCTGTTTCCATGCCAGCTTCTCATTTCCAGGTCAGGAACGATTTAGGATTTAGGATGGGCCTTTTCTCAATGATAGCTTTGTGGTTATTGAGCTCAAATAGTACCTTTGCCAGACCTCACAGGGGGTGAATTCCCAGGTTTCATCCTAATGCCCATTTTGCTCAGCCATCCCCCTTGTAATTTAACTCAGCTGTAAGTTTTTGGTGACTGAAGACCCAAACTGGAATAGCAGATGTCTGAGCAGAGAACAGAGCTGCTGTAGCTGCAGTTTTGGAGGAACCCCCATGGGAGTTTTAGAGAAGGATCTGGAGGATTATTGGAAGAGAGTGGGTTAGAGAGCGCTGGTGGGGTACATCTCAAGGGGTTCTGTGGCTCTGGAGCCTGCAGACCCACCAGGATGGGTGACTCCGGCTGCCTCTGGCAGGGGCCTCTATGGATGATGCATAGGGAGGTGTCTACAGGCTGGTGAGAAGCATGTCATTCACATACATGGTCATCTCCAGCTGAACCCACTTGGCCTGGAGCAAAGAGAGCAGGAAGGAAAGCAAAGATTTATCAGGTGCCTACTGTGTGGAGGCACCAAGCACTGGCCCCCAGGAAGCCTTTGCTCAGTATGTATCACCGTGGTTGATTTGCTATTGGGACCAGGGCCCCTGGATCTGTAGGGGCCTCAGGCAGTAGGGCTCCAATGTTGCACCTCTCACGCAGCACTGTGGGATTCCCTCCCATGCTCAGCCAGGAGGAAGACTCCCTCCAACTCAAAGGAATCCCCCTTCCCTAAGGCTCTGGTGAGCTCTCTGTCCAGACACTGGGCTTGAAAGTGTCAAAGGGGAAGACATTGGTTTTGTAGCCCTTGTGGCTGGCAGACACCCTCACCACTTCCACTCACACTACATTGGCCAGGAAGATCATCCCAGAACACTGCCTGGAAGAAAGTATCCTTCTTGGGGGCAGGGGGTGTGGTCTGCTCCCCAACAATTGCCTGCCCCTGTGAAGGGCAGCATCATTGTTCAGTAGTCAATAATAAGCCTGGCCACAGAGGTTGTACTTTCATTACCCCTGGGTCACAGATGAGGAGACAGAAGGTCGAAGAGGTTGGCTAGCTTTTCCAAGCACACATGGCTGTGCATTTCCAGAGTCTCTATGTGTCTCCCTTCTGCCCACTCTTCTGTCCAGGTGGTTTTCTTCTAGCCTTCCAGAAGTCCCCAATGGCCATGAGAAAATCCAAACAGGAAACTTCTTTTCCTTCTCTTTCCTGGTATAAAAATGACCCATTTAGCTTCTCTATTGGATGAGCACCTAGAGAGTTTACTTTGCACTGAAGGAGGCAAAGGCCTTACCCAACACAGGTCAGCATGGTCAGAGATCCCATAGGCTCCCCTCAGCACAACCCCTCCCATCCCTGTACCGAAAACCTCACCATCCTCCAGGCTTTGTCTCCCGACTGTGATTTCAACTTTTTAAAAGTTTAAATAAAGACCACTTATCCAGTTGCTTTGCTTTTCTAAATGTAGGGTGAACAATGATTTATTCCATGAGTCTTAAATACGATATGAATGATGGAGAGAGTGGTTTCAGTTTCATTATTGCACTTGTCATATTTCAGAACTTTCTAAATATAGCTTTATTTCAAAAAAAATCCTACCACCTTACATCAAGAAAAAAAGTTCCTGTCAAAATCAAATGACATGTCACTTTTAACAAGCAGCTGAAAAATTAACAAATGTAACATTCTAATCTAATTATGTTCTTTCTGAAAGCTCTTAGAAAATTGACTCAAGTTTGATTTGTCAAGTGCTCCACCACCAAGGCAGTGATGATAAGGTGACGGGAACTCATTCAGAGGCCAACCCAGGTTCCAGAGGGTTTGTTTGGCCTTTGTGGGATCTCAAAAACTTTGGAATGGCTTGTTACCATTTTAAAACTTTCCATAGAGAAGTGGACTAAGTCTGCCCCCGTGGGTTCTCACCAGAGATTCACAGCCATGCAGCCAGCACTCCAGACCTTCAAAGACTCCCTGCAAATATAGCCTCTGATGTTTTTTCATAAGAGCTTTATTTATTTATTTTTAAACTTTGTACTAGAGAAGTTATTGGCTTATAGGAAAATCATGAAGAAAATAGTTTCTTTACCCCTCCCTGCCCCAAACACAGCCATTTCACTATTTTACTGTTTTTCACTATTATTAACACTTTGCATTAGTATGGTACCTTTAGTAAAATTCATAATACAACTTTATTATCTAATACTGTGAACTATAGTCCATGTTTTACATTGAGTCACTATTTGTGTTGTACAGTCCTGTGGTTTTGTTTTATAATTTGTGTTTCGGAGACATACGTTCAACCTAAAATTAACCCTTTTAACCACATTCAAATATATGATTCAGCGGTATCAATTACATTAACAGTGTTAAGCTACCATCATCTCTATTACCAAACTTTTCCATCACCCCAAACAGAAACTCTGTACCAATTAAGCATTCACTCCCTATTTTAATTTGCAAATGCTGCCAACACACAACAGAAATGGGTTGGCTTTTATAAAGGGAATTTATTCAGTTTCAAGTTTACAGTTTGAAGGCATCAAAGAGAAAGATACCTTGACTCAAGAAAGGCAGATCTGGGAAAGCACGTGGCTGGCATTTGCTGGTCGTTTGGCTTCTGGCTTCAAAGTCCCTGGGGGGTGTTTTCTTTCTGCATATCCAAACTCTCTGTCTGTGTCACCTCCCAGCTGAAACAAATTGGTTCCCTCTTAAAGGACTCCAGTAAGTGACCCACCTTGAATAGGTGGAGACACATCTATGTGGAAACCATCTAATCAAATGTTATCACCCACAATTGGGTGGATCACATCTCCATGGCAGCAACTTCACCAGAAAGAGCCCACCCAACAACATTGAATCAGAATTTTAAAACAAGGCTTTTCTGGGGGTATACAACAGTTTCAAACCAGAACACCCCATTCTCTAGCCTTGCTTAGTCCCCTGGTAACCTACAGTCTAGTCTCTGTATAAATTTCTTATTCTGATTATTTCATGTCAGTGTGACCATATTTATCCTTTCGTGTCCGACCTATTTCACTCAACATGATGTCTTCAAGGTACATCCATGCTGTCATGTGTTTTAGAATTTCATTCTTTTCTGCAGCTTAGTAATATTCCATTGTGTGTGTCTACCACATCAGTTGATGGACACTTGGGTTGCTTCTGTTTGACAGTGGTGAATAATGCTATGAACGTTGGTGTGCTAATATCTGAGTTCCTCCTTTCAAATTATTTTCAGTATATAGCCAGAAATAAGATTGCCAGGTCACTTAGTAGTTCTGTACTTCATTTTCTGAGAAATAGCCAAACAGTTTCTCCCCCAGGTGGCTGCACCATTTTACATTCCCGCCTACAATGAACACGTGTCCCTATTTCTCCACATCCTCTCTAACCCTTGTTATTTTCTGGTATTATTTAATAGTAGCCACTCTAATGATTATGAAATAATATCTCATTGTGATCTGAATTGCATTTCCCTAGCAGCTAATGATGTTGATCATATTTGTATGTGCTTACTGGCCATTTGTATACCTTCTCTGAAGAAATGTCCATTGAGTTCTTTATATATTGGGGATATTAAACATGTATCAGACATGTAATTTCTGTTTGACTTTTTTTTTTAATTTCTACCCTTTATGGGGTTTCTCTTAGTTTTCATTGCTTTCTTGATAGCCTTTAGGTCTCTATGTTTTCTTTTCTTTCCTTGAGCATACTGAAGATCATGCTTTAAGGTCTGTCCAGGATATCTAAGGTCTGATCTTCTTCATTGATGGTTTGTGAATTTTTACCTTCTTCCTTCTGATGGGCCATCATTTCCTATTTCTTTTTCTGTCTCATGATCTTTTGTTGCACACTGTTAGTTTTAATATTTTAGTTTATTAAGTCTGGGATTTAGTCCCTGACATTTCTTTTCCTTAAGTTTGTATCCAGCTAGTGATATGACTAACAAAACTAAACGCACCAATACAAATAAAAACACTTTCACAGTCTTTGCAAGTTGGTTCTGCACTGGCTGATGCTCTTCTGTCTATCAAGAAGATCAGCTCTGGGGAAAATCAGGTGTGAGGTCTTCTCCATCTTTTCTGATTTTGCTTCTTGTCCTGGACTGGGGCTCGCTCACAACCTTCAAAATTCCCGTTTACAGGAATCTGAATGTCCCCACCCCGCTCCATACAAAGCAGACTTCCCCTCCTCCAAAGGGCCCTATTGCATGTCTTAAAACCAATGATTCTTTGTCCCAGACTCCCTTGTCTTAACTGTTTCTTACACTGCTTTAGATGTCTGCAAGGTGCTTCTGCCTTCCAGGCAAGTCCTGGGAGGGTGAGTTTGGTGGTTTGGAACTGTTCATAACCCAGAAAGCCATATTCTTAAAGCCAGTCCATTCCTGTGGCTGTGACCTGTTGTAAGGAGGACCTTGGGTGAGGTTACTTCAGTTAAGGCATGGCAGGGTGGGTCTTAATCCTCTTACTGGAGTCCTTTATAAATGGGATGAATACAGAGGGAGAGAGAGAGAGCACCATGGAAACCCAGAAGAGAAGGGAGAGAACAACAGACACTACCCTGGGCCTTGCCATTTGGCAGAGTTGGCTAGTATGACTGGCAGACAGTCTTTGGGAAGGTAGCATCGCCTTGATGATGCCTTGATTTGGACATTTTCCTCAGCTTCAAAACTGTCCCCTAATAAGTTCCTATTTTTAAGACAACCCATTTTTGCTATTTTCCTTTAAGAAGACTAGCAAACTAAAATGGTGAGCCAGAGATGAGTCTCCTGGTTCATTCTTCCAGACTGCCACCCAGTACACTGGCACTGAGTGCAGGCCCTGCAGTGTGCATGCAGGCTTACTCTGGTCCCTTTGGAACAGGGCCTAGGGTGCACCGTGGGCACTGCAGCACCATGGCATGCAGGCCAGCTCCATTCCCAGTTGGGGAGGGGGTAGGACAGGGCCAGTAAGGGTGCCCCAAGCTTCTCCTACTATTTTCACAGCTCCATGTTCTTGAAACCTTTAACTGTTTCTGGAGTTTGAAGGAAGGTGACTCTGCCAGATTCAAAGCAGGGGAGCTGCACCCTGGAACATCCTAGGCTGCCATCTGGGTTGGCCAAAAGTGATGACTTTTTTTAAGCAAGGTATCTGCACTTTTTAAGCAGCAATCTGTGTTTCCCTTCCAGAAGACAGGTGAATATATGCAATGAGGGAAGAGAACTTGTACCTTCTGCAAATTCCCTTCAGATGCCCCTTGTGGTTGGAATCCATATGTGCCCCAGAGTCCCTAAGGAGTGAGATTTGTGCCAAAGTGCCACTGTGGCCCTCGCTTTTTTGAGGTCCTTCTTTCTTACCCCTGCCAGCCTGCTGTCCTTCCAGGTGATGCGGCATCTGCCCTGGTAACCAGTCATAGGACAGTGATGTTTGCTTGAAATTGGCCCGTCCAGCACTTCCTCACTTTGCTTTTGCATTGTGGCATTTACTTGTTGGAGAGAGTGAGGTTTTATCATTTGTGCCCTCAGGTATTTTGGGGGAAACTACATGATATCATTCTGGGTTTCAGAGATAACAGAGTTGACCTAATTCCTTCTCTTAAGAACTTTTCTGATTAGTTGGGGAACAAGACACATCTTCTAAATAAATGAAAATACAGGGCAGGAAATGCTAAGTACCCATGTGGGAGGGAAGGAGAGACAAAAGCTATAGGAACTGAGAGACAGAGAAGACAGTCCTAGGCCACAGCTGGTGGCTACAAGATGACCTAAAATCAAAGCCAGAAACACTGTCAGGCTACATAATGGGGGCAACACAAATTTAGTCTACTCTTCTTTGTCTTGTGCTTCTAAAGTAGTTTTAGAAAATGAATTGATATTCAGCCCATTTTTTATCAAAATGCATGCTCATGATCCTTTTTATTAAAGATGACATTATTGTCCAGATATTGCACTTACTAAGGCAGTGAATTAGACATTTTGTAAAGGTTTCCAACAGAAGCCAAAGTAAAAAAAAGAGTTTTAGGTGATATTTTCAGTCTTTAGTTACCTAGAGTATTCTATTCCTAATAGAGATTCAATCCCATAGATTTTGGATTCCATTTCCATAGAAAGGACTTGGTCATTTTCACATCTGGTTCCAGATCTCAAAGTATCATTTTAAACTTTCAATTGCTAGGCTTTTTGATTGTGCAAACTTCAGAAATCCAGAGATCTTAGATAACAGAAAGATAAATTTGCATAGACATATACCATAATTCTCGCTCCTAAATATATTTTATATTGCATCCTTCACATGTTTTAAATATCCAGTGAATTGTAATAAATGGGAACTCATAATAAAAATTGGTAATAAAATGGATTATTCAGGTGATGCTGTTTTATTACAGTCCCATTATGATTATATAACCCTTATTAGAATCTGGATCAAAGATGAATTTCTCACTGGAGGCTCTTCCCGAGCACTTTAATAAATTCTATTTATTGCACAATCCCGGGTGAATATTGGTTTTTGTAATTTCATACAAATGTGTTGTAACTTGACATAGAATCCATCTATAGGAAATCTATATCATTATTCTTTGAGAATTCATAGCTTAGTTTTAGTACTCCTTGAAAAAGTGTTTGCTGGGCAGAGTAGCTCGTAAGCATTATTCTTCATCTTTTATTGTTGTAAATTTTGCTCCCAGGGGTCTTTTCATGGAGTCTTGTTCTAATATAATTTGGGTTCTTTGGTGATGATCAAAGCTGCACAGGGAGGCTAGTCAAACTGATGGAATTCCAAAACCACAATTGAGGAACACAGTGATTTACTAAGTGGACCCCTTGTGGCTCAGGACAGGCAAAGGCGTTTCTTGCCCCAGCACATCCGGAAAGAGCCAGAGGGCTTCCAGAGCAGGCAGAGAAGGTGGTCAAGGAAAAGGCGTGGTAGGCTCTCCGAAAACAGCCCTACAGGTAGAATGCTGTGCCTAGGAAGAGGATGGGCTGTAAGTATTTTTAACATCATGAAAGAGATGGCTGTGTTCCACCAAATCTAAGCACTAGATCCAGGAGTATATGAGTTTACGAGCATATATCTAAAAGCATACGAGCATAGCTTCAGAACAAATAAAGGGAGTGCTGCTTTCAGCTTGATCCAACAGAGTGAAGCAAATATTATAAGCATCTTGCAACATTTTTCATCATTTTGTATCCACAGGATGGCTCAGCACTGTCCATTAGCACAGTGCTGAATGCGTATTTCACAGAAGGAGCTGCTCCGATAACATCACTGTCGAGCCAATTAACATCCGCACATATGGCTCAGGTGGGCCCAGGGAAAATAGGCTTGAATGGCCTTAACGTTCTTGGAATTCATTACCTGTAGCTGCTTTCTGAGTAGGGAGACCCTGCCTAGGCTACCAGCATCTGAGCTCCCAGGTGCACCACTCACCAGTTGATGAAATCCTCTTGCCTCAGTTTCCTGATCTGTAAAATGGGCATAACCACAGAATCTACCTGCAGTTGTTATAAGGACAGGGGCCCCAGACGGCAGGGAGCTTGTCCCTTTGAGAAGAAGCTGAGGCAGCCCCATGGCCCAGCCTGTGCTCACGGGGATGGGGGATGGGTCCTGAAACGCAGTGCCCACCTGGCCCCAGAGCCCCAGGGTTGACGCGGCCTGAGTGCAGACTGATGACCAATAAGGAAACTCACCTCCACAAATCTCAGGTGGGGAAGCACAGTTTTAACAGTGGGATTTAGATAAAACTGCTCATGAGCAGAGGGAGGATTATCCAGGGTTTTAAAGGTTGTTCCTCTCCTCTGCTCTGCTAAGTGTGGGAGTCCAAGGAGGCTTCAGCCTTCACAGGGGCCCTGGAGGGCAACTGGCAGCAGTGACGCCTGCTGCTGCTGCAGTGGCTGTTTGGCGTCCTGGACATGGACACAGATACAGACCTACACATGTCACTGGACTGGATTTCCTGGCACGTTGTCGTCCCCTTTGTGCCATCTGAGTCTCTCATGGGGAACAGACTCCACAGCAGGTGGCCGCCCAGGAGGCAACATGATTCCATGAAAGCCTCGAGCTAGGAATTCCCTCTCCCCCTCAAGGCAGGACGGTGCTGGGGAGGGACAGGGGAGGGACAGTGGCCCCAAAGCTGGGCCAAGGCTGGAGAGAAGGCAAATGCAGATCTCAGGTCTCTGCCGGTGTCTCACAGGAGTCTGGATTTTATTCTCAGTGCAGTGGAAGCTTTGCCTGGGGCAGAAGAGAATGGCTTCATTGGGGGGGGCAGTGGCTAAGTTTGCAATAAATTATTCCTGCTATTGCGGACAGAGAAGCCTGAAGAGGTAGTAGCAGTTGTGGGGAAAGCCTGGCACAGCCTGGAGGGCATGGGCAGTGCCCACGAGGATGGGGTGAAGTGGAGTGTCTCTGGGGACCTGGTGCAGTGTTGGGCTCCACGCGAGGTGCCTGGGGCAGACAGCCAGGGGCATCTTCTCCCTGCAGGGGTCTTTGCTGCTGCAGAACAGACAGCACCCACTCCCTGGAGTTCATGAAGCTCTTGTAAATACATTATCCCACCTGCTCTTCCAGATGGTTCTGACACAGGTATTGGAATTCTCTCCATTTACAGGGAGCAAACCGAGGCCCATCGATGCAGGCTTGATACAGTCACAAGTCAGTAAGGCACTGAATTTGGCTTCCATTTTAGGACAGCCGACTGTCATCCCCTCTCTTCTGTTTCTCTGCATCACATCCTAGAATGACCCCCCAGAAGATAAGGGAGGTGGGGAGACTTCAGCAAGTCCTGGGCCGAGAAGAACGGAATTCCAAAACTGCAGTTGAGGAACACAGTGATTTACTTAGGAGTCCAGAAAGCTCTTATCCCCATGCCTGTTGTGGGCCTCCAGCTGCACCAGGAATGGGTGGGTGAGGGGAAATTTTGATGGGGGACCCTCAGGGTTTCCCAACTCACCCCAGTGGGAAGACAGGAGCCTTGACCCTCCAAGAGTACCCGGAGTAGGCTGGGAAAGATCCCCAAGAGGCAAACCAGGCTCCTTTAAGATGCAAAGTAGACAGAGCAGGACCACTTGCCCTGGGGGCCTTTGGGGCAGCTGTGGAGGCAGAAGCAGGGCGGGGCCCTGGCTCAGTTGATGGGACCCAGCTGTCAGTGCTGCACGAGCCAGGAGAGGCCCCTGTGGTCCGGGTGGACCAATGGACAGACAAGGGCTGAAAGACCATGTTCATTTCCCAGAGCTGCCACAGCAAAGAGCCATAAACTGAACAACACAAATATAAAAAACAGGTTCTCCCACTCCTCAGGAGGCCAGAAGTCTGAAATCAGGGTGTCAGCAGGGTGGTTCCTTCTGGAAGCTCTGAGGGGAGCTGTGCCCCATGTCTCTCTCCAGCTTTGGTGGCTTCTGGGCCTGTCAGTATCCGTCCAGGCCCTGCATCTCCCCATGCCCCCATCTCCCTCTCCTCTCTCTTAGAAAGACCCTTGGGCTGGGACTCACTCTAAGCCAGCCTAGCCTCGGCTTAACTTGGTTCCCTCTGTGGAGAGCCTGTTCCCAATAGGGTCGCACTCGGAGGTCCTGAGAGTTGGGACCTGGGCATGTCTTTTGTGGGGGGCACAGTCCAACCCCCAGCAGAGGGTCAGAAGGGCAGAGGGGTGGGTGCAGTCAGCCCCGTGGGCATGATGGGGAGGTGGGGGGCAGCGCCTATGGGGTGGAAGCCATGGGCATGTGGGATGATGGACCAGCCGGAGTCAGGGCAGGGCAGGGGCAGGTGACCCCTGGGCACTGTGAATGCCAGGCAGGCACGTTTGGCTGCTGCCACAGTGGGGTGGGACAGAATGGAAGGCTTGGAGCCGAGGAGGGAAGTGACAGGAGCTGTTGCTGTGGGGGCGTGGCCATGGCAGGGTGGGAAGCAGAGGAGCAGGGATGGGCATTGGCACAATCGCAGGTAGGGATGGGGACATTTTCTGCAAGAAGGGGCCCATGGGTGTGGGATTCCCACAGAGGGTGGGTTATGGGAGGAGGGGGATTACCAGGCTGCAGGCAGGGGAAGCTCAGATGAGGCCAATCAGGGAGGATGGAGGTGAGCAGGGGCCATGCTGTGTAGCTGAACCCAAGGGGGGTGCTGAGTTTTAGGGGAGAAGAGACCACCCTCCCCGGCAGCAAATGCAGCAGGGCAGCTGGGATAAGGGCTGACAGGGGCGGGTCTGCAGGCCGCGGGGCGGGTAAGGATCCCTCCTCTCTCAGAGCTGCTGTTCTCAGGAGCCTGGCCCCAGCATGCCAGCGTGTCACCAAGGCAGCTGCACCCATGGGCCGCCCCTGTCATGTCCCCGGGCGAGAGCAGAGGGCACTGAGGAGGACGTGGTGGCAACCAGGGCTTGGCCTCTTGCTCCCTGTTCTGATTGGAGACCTGGCAGCAGCTGCCCCCACTCACACTGGTGGGCAGCCTCCTGGGGGGGGGG
>PVIY010054294.1:0-14283 GCA_004026745.1 Myrmecophaga tridactyla
GTCATTTTTTACACAGACACACGTTTTCCTGTCTCTATCTTATGTCATTGCTGACTGTGAATCATATATCTACCACCATGAACTATACCAAGGGGGATGCAGAATAAATTTAAGGTATAGGGCCTCTCCTTATAACAGGCTAACTGAATGCACCCATTTGCAACAAGTGACACCATAAGACAGTTTCTTATTAAATGTCCAAATGAGTAAAATGGGTATCAATTGCTATAGTATATCAGGAAAGGAGAGACCAATAAGGAAAGCCTTGCCAAGGAAAAACTCCAAGGGCTGATGGTGTTTAGGTCAACGGAGTGGAGGGAGGGGGCAGCCCAGGCTAGAAAAGCAGCAGGAGCAAAAGCTTAGAGTTAGAAATGAGCAAGTTGCACCTGTTTTTGGGGTGTGAGGAAAATTATGAGTTAAATCTGGCCAGAGGTTGGATGTAGTGGAGTCATCAGGAGGAGATTGGGTAGATCTGGATTTGGGGATGTCTCGAGGAACTGTGATAGCAAGGGCAAATACGCTTTACCTCAACTTTGATAACTTCATTCCATGAGTGGTGGCTCTCTGCAGCTCTGTTTTGCAAAGGAATTTGGGCTGACTCATAGCTCAGTGGAAAGATGGCAGTGATTGGATAAAGATGTCTGTTTAGGGTGGAATGGAAAGTGGAGGCAGGTTAAAATATTTTCCCCTTTTTATCAAATTACTACATGCATATAGTTCAAAAGAAAAGAAATAGTTTCAGAGGTTCATGATGAGATGCAAATGCAATATAAAAGATCTAATATTATTTTTAAACAAATGATAAAAAGAGGCTTACCTGACTTCGGTTCCCGGTGCCTGCCCATGACAAAAAAAGAGACTTACACATACCAAAGGGAGAGTGGTCCTATTACTAATAAAATAGGTGGGATGGGGGAATGCAGCTAAAGTCACGCATAGAGTAACGTTTATAGCTTTAAATTTGTACATTAGAAAAGAACAAAATTTGAAAATAAGTCAAGTAAGCATCCTCTCAAGAATTTAGAGTAAGGAAAGATAAATAAACCCAAAAAAAAGGAGAAGAAAATAATAAAGGTCAGAGCAGAAAAAATAATGAAATTGAAAACAATACAGAGGATCAGTAAAGCTAAAAGTTGACTTTTGGAAGGTTCTAATAAAATTCATAAATTTCTGGCTAGCCTGTTTAAGGAAAATAGAAAACACAAATAAATTACTATATCAGGAACTGAAATGGAAACAACACTATAGATTATACTGTAAGCATTAAAAAATTATAGGAGAATATTATGAGCAGCTTTAAACAATAAATTTGATAAGCTAGATGAATAGACAAATTCCTCAAATTACCACAGCTGACCAAAACTGACATAAGAAGAAATAGAAAAATCAGACAGAATGATCCTGTGACTATTAAATAAACTGAACCCATAATTGAAAAACTTTCCACAAAGAAAACTTTTGTCCCAGAAGTCTTTAGTGGTGAATTTTTTCAAACATTTAAGAAAGAATTACTGCTAATCTTTTACAACTCTTCCAGAGAATAGGGGGGAAAAGTGAAAGGAATAATCTCCACTTCAATCCTTAAAGCCTGAATAATCTTGATACCAAACCATGACAAACATTATAAAAACTACTGTTGACTCCTTTTCAAAAATCCCAAAGTATTAGTAAACCGAATCCAGCCATATGTAAGCGGAATGTTAAATCTGTTTCAAGTTGGTTTATTTGGCAATGTCAGACTGATTTTATAGTAAAAACTGAGTCGATATGATTAACATAATAACAGAATAAAGACGGAAACTGAGAGCATCTTAATAGATGGAGTAAAAAGCTATTGGTAACACTGAATAACCTCTCATGACTTAAAAAATCTTTGGCAAATTAGTAATAGAAGAGAACCTCCTTTATCTGGCAAACATATACAAAAACCTTACAACAATAATCATACTTAATAGTGAATTATTGAACCTTTCCCCTTGAAGTTGTGGATAAGAAAACATGTATGGAGCCCGTAGTTAATAAAACAAGGCAAGAGAAAGGAATAAAAAGATAATAAGGGTTGGAAAGGAAGATATTACTTTGTCATTATACGCAGATACTATGGTTTTATGCATAGAAGATTCCATAGAAAATACTTATAAATAAACTGTTAGGAAGAATAAATGACCTTAGTAAGGTCAGGAAATACAGGTTGCAGAATACAAGGTCTATAATCCAAAAATATTTCTATACTGCATTAACAAACAAAAACAAAATATATAAAAATGTCAGACATAAATGAACACATACTGTAGGTTCCCATTTTTATATAAAGTTCAAAAAACAGGAAAAATGGAAGTATATTATTAGAACTTATGATAGTTGCTTTTGAGGAGGAGGAAGGGGTAGCGATTGGGAGGGGGTAGAAGCTGACAGCGTTCTAGTTCTGATCCAGACAGTGGAGACAGATTTCACTTTGCGACAACTGAACTGTTCATTTATGTTTTGTTCACTTATCTCCATGTGTATTGAAATTTCCCATAACCATACTAAAAAGTCAGATAGGTCAGTTTAATAAGAAATGACACCTATATGTATAATATAATTTTGAGTTCAGAGATACTAAGTGATTTGAACATAACTGGAAGGAAACCAACCAGCATTAGTTTACAACCATAAAATTCTACCATCAAGTTGTGTCAAAAATACAATGATACGGTAATGCAAAGACAAATTTGGACAAGCATGATTTGGACACAGAAGTAGAATTTGCTGTGGGACAGCTCAAGGGGTAGCTGTGAAACAGGTTAGAAATCTGGAAGCAAACCAAGAAAAGAGTTTTTACTTTGCATTGATATTGAAACCCAAGCATGTGTCTTTAAGAACTTCTGGAATTCTACAGGTACGTTGCTTCTTCCACCCTTCTGGTCATGTTTGAGCAGTTAATGATAGAGTTAGGTGGCCAGATGCCACATCAGTGATACTGACTGATCAGTATTAACTGCCTCGAGGAATTTAGGGTGTGGATAAGGTCCTGGTAAATTGGCCTGGGATTGGAGTGGTCTTGGCAGGCTCTTGCTTAGAAAGCTTTTTCTGCATGTCCTCTGCTGGCTCTTGCTCCCTTACCTTCCCCAGTCTTGCTCCTCAGATGAAGCCAACTTCAACCCTTTTAAGTTCTTTCTTCTGTTATTTTATCTCCATATTTCTATTCAACATTCTCATTTTGCTATTTCTTGATTTACTAATTTTAGACCTTATGTGTTGACTGCCTACTGTGGTAGATTTTAACCCTTTTAACCCCCTCTTCATTTCCCCTTCCCTCACCCACATAATTTACATAACTATGTAAATTTACTAATTTTAAGCTAGGCAGTATACTATGATAATATTTCTTTTCTTGAGCTGCTTTTACTTAATTTACTTAATTACCTCTTTTTTGTTTTCTTTGGTTTCTACGTACCTATTGGTAATCCTTCCTAAACTTCCTAAACTCTTTCATAGACCTGTAAGATGCCTCTCAATATTGTTTCTTACCTGGTAAATTCCTGATGATGGTTTATCAATTTACTTCCCCCCACAGCCCCAACAGATTTATCATCCTAAAGCTTTCTGTTTTCCTCCTTGCTCTGTTGGCCTCCTGCTCATCCCCAATTTAGGACTTGCCTTCACCACCTTCCTTTGGGATCCCCTGTTTCTTAGGATCATTTGCCCTTTTCTTTATTAGTTTACTCCCTTCTTTGGTGGAACACATCCTAAAGTAGCTTCCTGAGAAAAGTTGCCTGGCAGATAATGTCTAGCCTGCCTGAAACTGTTAAGAGGTTGAATGGTTATAGAATTTATTGATGAAAGCCATTTTCCCTTGGAATTTTAAGATATTGCTCCATTGCATGTTGTTTTTGTTTATTTTTAGCTCTAGAAATTTTACTTTATATAAATTCTTGGTATCCTGATATTTCTTTACAGTATATCTTGATGGATGATTCTTCATTCATTCTCCTGGACATTTGGATCCTTCTAAGCGCTTAAGTTCTATAATACTAGGAAATGTGCTTTTATCTTATCTTTGAAAGTATCTTTTGTTTAATCTCTTCTTCATTTCTGGGATTTTTATTAGTCAGATGTTAATATATATAGCCCATTATTTCTGTTGAACTTTAATATTTCATGTGTTTGAGTTCATGATTTATATCCTCTGATTTTTCCTTTTTAAACTTTTATTGAGGTAACATAGCATTCTCTTTATCATTGGCTATGATAAAATTTCCCATGTTAATTATTTTAGAGTTCCTTTTGTCTCTTTTCTATGACAACTTGTTCTCTTATCTCTGAAGAAGAAAAAGGGGGGCAACCAAGAGTGAATGTGGCAACTGAGAGGCAAGGAAGCACTTCCTTAAAAAGGTAACAATTGGACTGAGCCAGAATTAACTAAACAAAGAAGAAACTGGGAGGCACACATTCTGGACAGAAGGAAGACCCCATGTGAAGACCCTGAATGGGGAAGGTATGTGGTGCGTTAGTCTGGCACTGAAGGCAGGTCCAATGAAAGACCATGTAGGTGTTCCAGATTGAACTAAAGAGACAGGGTGACATGCAATCTGGATTAGATACTGGGCCAGAATTCTTTTTCTTTTGCTGTAAAGCAAAAGAACATTAGTGAGACAACTGAAAATCTGAAATTATTTTGAAACTAAAATTAAAAAAAGAGCTGACTTAAGATTGAAGTAAGAGAATCCATTAGAGAGAGGGAAAAGGGACTATGTAGAAACCATCTGGGAGGTCAGTGCTGTCATCCAGGAGAGTGATTCTGGTGACTTGGAATAGGTGGTGGCAGTGGCAATGAAGAGGATTGGATGGAGTCAAGAAGTAGTTTAGGACATGAAATAGCAGAGATTGGAGTGATATGGCCCCAAGTCAAGGAATACCAGCAGGCACCAGAAGCTGGAAGGAATAAGTTCTCTCTCCTGGAGTCTCCAGAATGAGTTCAGCTTGCTGACACCTTGATTTCAAGTTTCTGGTCTCTAGAGCTGTGAGAGAATAAATTTTTCTTGTTTTAGGCACGGTAAGAAAAGGTGGTGAGAGAAGGAAAAGGTTGCTGAAGTGTGGGCAAAAGAGTAGCAGTGAGAACGATCATGGCATGAAAGTATATTAGTTTCCTGTTGCTTCTGTAACAAATACTGCAAATTTGGTGGCTTAAAACAACACTTATTTCAGTGATAGAATGCTCGCCTTTCCTATGGGAGACCCAGGTTCGATTCCCGGACCACGCACCCAAAACAAAACAAAACAAAACAGAACAAAAACACGTATATACACAAAAGAAACAGCAGTTAGAAAAGCAGTAGGAGTGATGGGGATGATGACACTGCTCACTGAGGAAATAAGGAACAGTATAGGAGGATGAGGTTTAGAGTTAAAGCTGGTGGTTTCAGTTTTGTACAACATATATGGGTGCCTTTGCACCGTCTAAGTGGTGGGTCAGAGTAGGCAGTGGATTTGCAGTTACAGAGCTCCGGGAAGAGGTCAGAGCTCTTTAACTCATAGATGATCACTAAAACCTTGAGCATGGGTTGTCTAAGACAGAGTGAAGAATGAATAGGGCTGAGGAAGCCCAACATCTGAAGAATGGGTAGAAAGGAAATTAACATACACCATTAGGAATGAACATAGAGATGCAAGCACAAATATACACCTGGAGAAAATAATTATGAAAGAATATCATATGCAATTTTATGATGTATTTGAAAATATGGAGGAAATAGATAATTTTCTAGCAAAATATGAATCACCAGTTACAAAGCTTAGACCATAGCCAAAGAACCACAGGTGGAAGGGTCACTAAAGATGTACCTACCATTAAAAAAAAGATTCCATGCCCAGATACTTCTAATAGTTGAGTTCTTTCTAACTTTCCAAGAACAGAAAATTTCTGTTTCCAAGGTCTTAACCATGAAAACATACTTAATTTGGAGGCAGAAGAAGTATTAGAGAAGAAATGATCTGAGAAGAGGAGAATGAAAAAAAGGCAGTTATAGAATTCCAAAAGAAAGTGGAATTCTAGTTCGTCCACTACTATTAATGGTAGACATTTCCCTGCTCATTGTGCCATGGTAGTGGTTAGTGGCATCTTTGGGTCAAGTCAGAATGTGAGAACCAGAATCTTGAAACTTGTGGCTAATTATAGTGAGTGGAATATTTGCAAAGCATAAAGAGAGAATTTGTAGTACATACACGCAGAACTAGATGTGGTCTTATTGTCTAGGAATCTGTAATCAACAATTTGGGCATACTTATCTTCAAGAAGTTGAGTTGTGCTTAGAGTTGGGGTTGATTTCTCTTCCTCTCATTTGCAAAGCCTTTCTGCGGGAAAATGTTAGCATCATACATTGCAGTCTAGTTTGAACTCTCACTGGATATAGAGCTGGGAATCTTGGAAACAGATCATGATGACAGCTAATCAGGGTGCTAGCCCAGGGGGTTGGTGGAGAGGAAGGTGGTCGTGGGATATGCAGGCTTTGGAGCACATGGGATCAGTGTGGCTGGGCAGATGCCAGGTCACTCCATGAGGCTTAGACCTGATTTAGATAGTAATATGAATCTCCCTTTGCTGATCTCCTGTCTTGGGCTACTCTGAAAGTAGAGTTCAGCTTCTGATTGGGCGCTTGTCCTAGGGTTGAAGGGTAGGATACACATGTGCCTTCTGGAACTCTCCTTGGATGGCACAAGGTTTCTTCAATTCATTATTTTGGACCAAGATGTGAAATTTAGAACGTCTTTTCAGTGCACACTTTTAAGCTCTCAAAGTTGCAAAATAACCCTGGTTGAGCATCAGTATTTCTGGATAGAGTTGGAAGGAGACTTATAGGCTGTGCCAGTTTGAAACTGTTGTGTACCCTTGAAAAGCCATGTTCTTTAATCCTCATTCAGTATTACTGGTGGTGTCTTTTTGACTAAATTGTTTCCGTGGAGACATGACCCACCCCATTATGGGTGGTACCTTTTGATTAGGTGGTTTCTCCACCCATTCAAGGTGAGTTCCTCACTAGAGTCCTTTAAGAGGGAGCCATTTGGAAAAAGCTTCAGAGCTGACAGAGCCAACATTTGGAAATGCAGAAAGAAAATGCCCCTGGCGAAGCTGTTTGTAATGGAAAGCCAAAGGGCCAACCGGATCCCAGCCACGTTCATTCCCTGCTGACAGAGGTGTTTGGACCCATCAGCCTTTTCTTAAGTCAAGGAATTTCTCTGGATGCCTTAGTTTGGACATTTTTATAGCCTTAGAACTATAAATTTACAAGTTAATAAATTCCCTTTTTAAAAGCCATTCCATTTCTGATATGCTGCATTCTGGCAGCTTTAGCAAACTGAAACATAGGCCATAATTCACCTTCCACATTTCAGAAGGAAATGGAAGTCAAGAGATGAAGTAACATGATTAGGAAGGGATGGACTTCATATAAAAGTCCAGATTTCTTGATTCACAGGCCAGTGTTCTTTACGGTACCCTCACTACATCCTGGGAGACTCCGGGCAGCCCTCTGCTGAGAGCTGGCTAGAGAAGGAGCTCCACATTTAGTGGGAATGGTGGCAACCATTGACCATTCTCTAAGATGAGTGGGCCAGCAGGGAGGACCAGGAGGTCCAGCTCCAGGAGCTTGAGCACTCTAGGGAGGGAAGCAACCTGTTCACTCATGCTCTTCTGCATGTGGTCTGCAGAGCCCAGGACGCAGGGTAGACTCCAGGAGGGACCAGCATCATTAGAAACTGAGGGCTCCAGGAGCCAGGGCCACAGCTTGTCTTTCTCTACCTCGGTCTGGCAGAGAGTAGCTCTCAACCAGTGTTGGATGACTGAATGGGTAAACGTAGCTAACTGTTTTCCTTTCTGAAAAATTGAACACACATGACTTTTTGGAGATTCGGGCTGATCCAGTCCCTTGGAAGACTCTTTGCCTTTTTTGCTCTCGGGTTCTATGAACCTAACCCAGAATTCACTCTTCTCTAAGTCCTTCTCCCACTTTTGTGGGAGTTTGAAATGATGAATTACCTGGAATCAAAAGAAATTGCACTTTTCTGGGGTGTTTTAAATCCTTTAAAATGGACATATGTCATTTCCATGAAAACATTTTTTTTTAATGTTATTCTTGTTTATTCTTCAATCTTCTTGGCTCTCATGAAGCCACAGGATCAATAGTGCTGGTGAGAAACACTGGGACAGTTTGGAGTGAAAGTTATGACACTGAGATTCAGGAAAAACTCACTGGTTTTGTGTCCTTAAAGACATGACTACATTTTTAAGTCTTACTTTCTTCATCTTTATGATGGGATAAAAGTAATTATCTCAAAGACTTGCAGTAAAGAAATGAAGAGTGCATATAAAGCACCTGGTACATGGCCAAAGCTCAGTTAATGCTATTTGTTATTTGTAAGTGCATTGAATACTGGAGTGAGGGAATGGAGAGACATGAGCTTGCGTAATTAAGCATTTATTATGTACCTGCAACTGTGTTGAGAACTTAATTTGTGCCTTCTCACTTAATTCTCACACTTCCTCAGATCAAATCAGAGCCAAGATGAGTGGCTCTTGGTGTTGGATCTAAAATCTCAGGAGAGAGTCTGATTGGCTGGCTGGGGTGTGATAGGCAGAATTTCTGCCTCTCCTTCCCAAAAGGCATCCGTGTCCTAATCCCTAGAATCCATGAATATGATACATTATATGTCATTGGGAGATTGAGGTTGCAGATGGAAGCTTGATTAGGTTGGCTGATCAGCTGACTGTAAAATAGTGCAGTTATTTTGAATTTTCTGGGTGGGCCCGATGTAGTCACAGCGGT
Source organism: Myrmecophaga tridactyla (assembly GCA_004026745.1). NCBI lineage: Eukaryota > Metazoa > Chordata > Mammalia > Pilosa > Myrmecophagidae > Myrmecophaga > Myrmecophaga tridactyla. The sequence goes on from PVIY010054294.1 coordinate 8,805, forward strand.
CCTTAAATGTGGAGGAAGGAAAGAGAAGAATTAAGGTCCTGGTGGCAAGTTGTAGAGAAACTTAAGCAGCCATCGTTAGCTTTGAAGTGGAAGAAGTCATGAGCCAAGACATGTGAGCAACTCTAGAAGCAGGAAAAGGCACGAAAGCATATTCTCCCCTAGAGCCTCCAAAAAGGAGTGCAGCCCTACTGCCACATTGATTTTAGCCCAGGAAACCTATTTTGGATTTCTGACCCCCAGAACAGTAAGATCGTAAATTTCTGTTGTTTAAGCCTCTAAGTTTGTGATACATTGTTAAGCAGCACTAGGAAACTAGTACGTGAGGTCAGCAGTCCTTACCACTCTTTTAAACTGCTAGGGCCAGGGAAACCCCCATCATCTCTCTCCTGGATGAGGGCAGTAGCCTCATGATGGTCTCCTGCTCCATCCTTGCACCACAGCCCACCACTACTTTAATCTCAACAAAGCAACCAGAGTGGCTCCATTTGAACATAGATTGGGTCACGGCAGTCCTTCGGCAGCTCCCCCTTCCCACACCCTGCTGTGTTCCCAGCAACTAGAATGGTACCTGGGGCCTGGTGGTTGGTCAGCATATGCTTTCTCTTTTCTTTTCTTTTTTTTGATTTTTTATTAATTAAAAAAAATTACAAGAAACACAAACATTCCCAACACATACACTCAGCAATTCACAATATCATCACATGGTTGCATATTCATTCATCATCATGATCATTTCCCAGAACATTAGCATCAATTCATAAAAAGAGCATATGCTGTTATTGAAGAAAAAGTTTTCTACTTCCCTCCAAAGCTAGTATCAACCAAATGAAGAAAGTAAAATGTCACCAGAATTATACTACTCAGAAATAGGTACTGATACCATTTTTAAAAATGTTTTATTTTGGAATGCTTTTCAACTTACAGGACAGTTACAAAAATAACTAAAACCCCATACAGAGAATTCCAACATAGTTGTACCTCACCAGAAACCCAGCTCAACAAATTTGAACATTTTATCACATTTGCCATGTCATTTTATCTGTCTATCCGTCCATCCATCCAGCCCTCATGTAATCAATCCATTTTCTGAACACGCGTGTAGGTTGTATACATCATGCTGTTTGAACACTTAACACTGCCAAGTACATTTCTTAAGAACAAGGATATTCATGTATGTAACCACCTGAAGTGCAGTTACCGAGTTCAAGAAATTTAACATTGATATAAAGTCTACAGTCTATACTCCATTTTTTTCATATGGCCCAATAATGTACTTTGGAGCCTTTTCTCCTACCTTGCTATATCCATTCCAGGATGATGTATTGCATTTAATTGTCATTTTATCTTAAGTTGCTTTTTTTTTTTGTAAATTATGGGAATATATATATATATATATATATATATATATATATATATATATATATATATCATAAACTCTTCTAACTCAGCCACTCCCAACCACACCATTAAATGTGATTAATCACAATCACAATATTGAAGTACCCTGTGTTAGTTTGCAAGCTGCCAGATTGCAATATACCAAAACAAGAACAGCTTTTAAAAAGGGGAATTTCATAAGTTACAAGTTTACAGTTCTAAGCCTATAAAGATGTCCAAACTAAGGTACCCAGGAAAAGATACCTTAGTTCAAAGGAAGGCCAATAGATCCAGGACACCTCTGTCAGCTGGGAAGTCACATGGCTGTCATCTGCTGGTCCCTTGCTCCTGGGCTCCATTGCTTTCAGCCTGTTCCTGTGTTGAGAGGTTCCTCACTTTGCTTCTCCAGGGCTGGCTTTCATCTCGTGGCTTTCCTTAGCACTCTCAAGGTTCTGGTTTGCTTAACATCTCATGGTAACATCTGCTGGGCTCCAAGCATCTCCAAACATCTGTATCTCTGTTCTCCAAGCGTCAGCATCTGTGTCACACTTCCTCAGATCAAATCAGAGCCAAGATGGTGGCTCTTGGTGTTGGATCTGCTCCGAAGTTTCTGTCAGCTCTGCTCTCTGTTGGCTCTGAGCTCTCTCCAAAATGTTTCCTCATTTAAAGGACTCCATTAAACTAATCAAGACCCACCCTGAATGGAGTCACATCTCCATCTAATTAAAAGGGCACACCCACAATTGGGCATCTCACATCACTGTGGAGATAATTTATCAAAAGTTTCCACCCTACATATTGAATCAGGATTAAAAGAAATGGCTGCCCCCACAAGACTGGATCAGGATTAAAACCTGGCTTTTCTGGGGCACACAGTACTTTCAAACCAGCATATACCCTTACCACCTTCCATTGCTAAAACAATACCATCTCCTTAAACAGAAATCTTATATCCATTATGCATTAACTCTCCATTCACCCTGTCGCATCCCTGGCAACCTGTACTTTCATTTCTGTCTCTATGAACTTGCATATTCCTAATATTTTCTTTGAAGTTACCATGGGGCTTAAATTTAACATTCTAAATCCATAACAATTTCATTTGCTTTGATGCCAACTTAATGTCAATAGTATATACAAACTATGTTCCTATACTCCTTTGTTCCCCCACTTTTATGTAATACTTGTCACAGATTGAATGTTTATGCATTTGCCTTCTAGATCTTGTAGGAAGTAAAAATGGAATTACAAACCAAAAATACAGTAGTACTGGCATTTATATTTACCCATGTTGCTACCTTAACTGGAGATCTTAATTTCTATATGTGGTTTTGATCTAGTACTATTGTCTTTTTTTTTCCTTTTTTTCAAGAGCAGTATAGATCAATTTTATTTCTAAACACAACCAATGACAATCTAAAATATGAAAATAAGAAAATAATTCAAAAACAATAAAATACTTTGGAAAAAAATTGAACAATATTGCAAGCTCTTTTTCGCTTGTCCTTTATACTGGAGTTTCACACCGGAGCTGCCTGGAGGGACCATTGCTTCTTCACTGTCTAGATGTGTCCCTGGGAGGGCACACACACTTCCTCAGTCCGAGTGGACCTCTACTTACAACACTGAAAATTGTTATTATTGACTTGACACTCAAAACAGACTGGTGGTGGTACAAATACATTTTGGAAATGTTTGTGTAAGGCACATATTACTCAAAACCTGTATGTTAAATAAAGTATTATTGGTATATTTGCAATGAAGAAAGTATAGTTCTGCCTACTTAAATAGGCTGCTTCTATTTTTGAGTATATATTCCATTATTAAAAAATTGAAAGAACTCTGTCTGCCTAAATACATCCCCTGGACATAATTTGGTATGTTCTTTTCCTGTCTTAAGTCAATGATATTTTTGTGGGTGCCAGACTCAGTCTACCCAGCAAGTGTTTTTTTTTTATTTATTTTTATTATTTATTTATTTATTAAAAATTAACAAGAAACAAAACAACAAGATATCATTCCATTCTACATATATAATCAGTAATACTTAATATCATCACATAGTTGTATATTCATCATTTCTTAGAACATTTGCATCGATTTAGATAAAGAAATAAAAAAGACAACAGAAAAAGAAATAAAACGACAATAATAGAGAAAAAAAAGTTATACATACCATACCCCTTACCCCTCGCTTTCATCTACCACTAGCATTTCAAACTAAATTTATTTTAACATTTGTTCCCCCTATTATTTATTTTTATTCCATATGTTCTACTCTTTTGTTGATGTGGTAGATAAAAGGAGCATCAGACACAAGGTTTTCACATTTACAGAGTCACATTGTGAAAGCTATATCATTGTTCAATCATCATCAAGAAACATCGCTACTGGTACACAGCTCTACATTTTCAGGCAGTTCCCTCCAGCCTCTCCACTACATCTTGAACAACAAGGTGATATCTACTTAATACGTAAGAATAACCTCCAGGATAACCTCTCGACTCTGTTTGGAATCTCTCAGCCATTGACACTTTGTCTCGTTTCACTCTTCCCCCTTTTGGTCGAGAAGGTTCTCTCAATCCCTTGATGTTAATTCTCAGCTCATTGTAGGGTTTTTCTCAGTCCCTTGATGCTGAGTCTCAGCTCATTCCAGGATCTCTGTCCCACGTTGCCAGCAAGGTCCACACCCCTGGGAGTCATGTCCCACACAGAGAGGGGGAGGGTGGTGAGATTGCTGGTCATGTTGGCTGGAGGGAGAGGCCACATCTGAGCAACAAAAGAGGCTCTCTTGGGGGTGACTCTTAGGCCTAAATTTTAAGTAGACTTGACCTATCCTTTGTGGGGTTAAGTTTCATATGAACAAACCCCAAGACTGGGGGCTCAGCCTATAGCTTTGGTTGTCCACATTGCTTGTGAGAATATAAAGAATTCGACTTGGGGAAGTTGAATTTCTCCCCGCTCTCACCATTCCCCAAAGGGGGCTTGCAAATACTTTTCCACTCACTGATCAAGTCACACTGGGATTCATCGGGGCATCACTCTGGACAAACCAACAAAATCTCATGTCCTACCTGAGATGCCAAGTACTTAAGACGTTCAATCAAACTATCTATATAAGTTATATTAGGAAATGCTCTAGTCAAAATATAAATTTTGTAACAAACATTTTTTGCTTTAGTCTCACACATAAGGTGACATTTTAAAATATTAATTACCATCTATTTTCAGCACCCTGCAGTAATGACATTCCTTTATTCTTCCTCATGCAAAAACATTTTTAAAATTTGTACATTGTACATTTCACTATTGTTATACACTCTAGGCATTCCTAGATTATACCATCTCAACCTTTAACATCTATCTTTCTTTCTGATTTCATTTATGCCCCCAGCCCTCCTCCCTCTATCATTCTCACATGCAGCTTCATTTAGTGTTTTAACATAATTATATTACAGTTAGGTAGTATTGTGCTGTCCTTTTCTGAGTTTTTATATCCAGTCCTGTTGCACAGTCTGTATCCCTTCAGCTCCAATTACCCAATATCTTACCCTTTTTCTATCTTCTGATGGTCTCTGTTACCAACGACATATTCCAAGTTTATTCACTAATGTCAGTTCATATCAGTGAGACCATACAGTATTTGTCCTTTAGTTTTTGGCTAGTCTCACTCAGCATAATGTTCTCAAGGTCCATCCATTTTGTTACATACTTCATAAGTTTATTCTGTCTTGAAGCTGCATAATATTCTATCATATGTATATACCACAGTTTGTTTAGCCACTCGTCTGTTGATGGACATTTTGGCTGTTTCCATCTCTTTGCAATTGTAAATAATGCTGCTATAAACATTGATGTGCAAGTGTCTGTTTGTGTCTTTGCCCTTAAGTCCTCTGAGTAGATACCTAGCAGTGGTATTGCTGGGTCATATGGCAATTCTATATTCAGCTTTTTGAGGAACCGCCAAACTGCCTTCCACAGCAGTTGCACCATTTGACATTCCCACCAACAGTGAATAAGTGTGCCTCTTTCTCCACATCCTCTCCAGCACTTGTCATTTTCTGTTTTGTTGATAATGGCCATTCTGGTGGGTGTGAGATGA
>PVIY010054295.1:0-14285 GCA_004026745.1 Myrmecophaga tridactyla
TCATCATCATGCTCAAAAGATGTCTTCCTTTTCCAAGGAGCCTCCCTCTCCTCGTAAATGGTACGTTCTTAAGACTGCCATGTCTGGTCCCCTTAATTAGCCATTGCTCTGTACCATCAAGTCTCAGACCTATTCTCAGTATTTCCCTACAGAAGATGGTATCTTTTCTTTTTGGCAATGTAAAAAATTTTACCCTCTGCCACACCCTTTTCTCCATAATCCCACATGACTGCCTCTGGTGTGGTTCCCCCAGCTTGTTCTGCTGGTTATGCATGTTTATTTTCTAATAAATTTGTAATGTAACTGGCTTATGGGTAATTTTATTTTTTCTGGTTTTTGTAAAATATCTCAGAAGGTTCAGACTCTTGTGATCGTCATTATTTTATGGCAGTCAGAAAGTGTTACTTTGATATTTTTTATCTATCTGGTTCTTCAATTCTATTTTTAAAGAGTTTAGCAGAAGCTGTTTGCAAGAGTAGAAAAAATTAAGAGATGGACTAGTTACTCCTTTGGCAATACATTTTATATCACTCTTTAGTTACCTTTTCTAACAAATATTACAGTAAATTGTTAGCATTTATTGACCATGCGTTCTAAGGGAGAAATGCATTTGAACAGGGCATGTTAAAAAGAGAGGCTTTGAGGAGCCTGAAGGGAAGAGGAAGATTCGTATGTCCACATCTTCAGTCACTCCCACTTTTTTCCTGCCTTGAGAAGATTTCATAGGTTACGAAACTTTTGAATCTAAGCACCGAGTTTTATTCACTTTGATATCTTCGTAACTAAGCGCATTGACTCAAACATTTATAAGGCACTGTGCTTGACTTTTGTGTATAATAAAGGGAGTTGGGGTTGAGGCTCAAAAAGTCATTATTTTGGAAAAGAGGTGAGAAACTCAAATAGGTGACAAGCAGAGTTCAGTTCAATTAAACAAATACTCATTGAATGCCAGATATGTTCCATACTGTGCTAAACAGTAGTGATACAAAAATGTATGTATGTATATCATCTTCATTCTCAAGGGACTTAAAAAAATAATTGTAATTCCAGGATCCAGATAATTCCTGTTAGTAACTTAAAAAAAATTTTTTTTTGTAAAAAATCATTGAGTATAGTAAATACAAATAAGATAGAAAGATAAAAATGAAAATAGAGTCTCCTACACCATATTATTGGTTTCTTGTTTATCTTGCAAGAAAAAAATACATATACACACTATATCCTGTATTCTTATATTTTTTGAGATCCAAATCTACAAACTGTTACCTAACTTTTAACATTTATTATGTTTTCCATATCAGCACAAAATTACCTCGTTCTTTTTAATAATTCCAAGGTAGTTCCTATGCTATATTTTATTTTTTCTTTGTTTTCTTATCTTCAAACATTGGTTTCAAAATAGTATAGTAAGTGCCCTAGAACATATATACACACAAATGTTGTATCTCTGTTATTTTATAGCACAATAGTGTGTAACTCCATCTCTGGAGGTTGAGGGTGTGTTCTCAATGTGGCATGTGGCGATACACAAGCTATGTTTTGAAAGATTGGTAGAAGTTAGTTAGACAAAACAATGGGAAGGGTAGTGTAGCCAGAATAAAGACATGGGGTGATAAAATATTTAAAATTAAGTTTCTTTCTCTTTGCTTTTCACAGTCACTGTTAGTTTCTATAACTATCTTTTCTCTTATTCTTCCTTACATCTTTCACAGAAACAATGCTAATGTTAATGTTTTTTTCAGTGGGTAGAAAGGGCAATTTTTGGAGTGATTGAGACCTCTATTTTCTAATTTTCGTTTACCCTATAACCTATTTCCCCACAATCTCTTCTTGGTTCATTTAGTTTGTTTTTTTAGCATTCAATAATTTATAAAATAATCTTTAAGTCTTCTGGGAAAAGTAGCTGAACAAAACAGATCTAAATATTTCTACTCTGGAAGTGGAAACCTCCCAGTTAACAAGTTCTCAAGCATTGGGTTTTGAATCCTGTCTTGGTAAAGTCAGTTTCACATTCTTTTCTCTAGATTTGTTCACTGTGGGTTGTTAGGATATTCTGGGCCCCAAGATTCAGACAAGAAGCTAGTGGAAGTGTGTGGAGGGTTTTTCAGAACATTTCTAGTACCTACAAACTCATTTTCCCTGCCTGTATACACAGTCAATTCATGGAATGCTTTTCCTGTCAAAAGTATCTTATCAGTGAGAAATTTCAATTATCGGGTAAACATTGCTAGGCTTATGTGTGAAAAGCAAATAGAAATAGCTTAGTGATTTTTGCTTTCCTGGTAAATACCTAAAGTGAACATAGGATTGGAAGTTTTGCCTGTCACGAAATGAAAGAATAAGCAGGTGGTAGCAGAACTGAATGATATGGCGTAATAGGTGGAAATGTATGAAACCTGAGTACCCTCAAAATTTTGGAGGTAAAGAAAAAGTTGGAAAGCCAAAAAATAGGAGAAAGATGTAGAAAAATAAGTGATAGGAATAACAAAGCATAGTTTTTGTTGCAGTTTTGCTTAACCCTGGACTGTCACATTTTCTCATCTCAAAAACCAGACAGAAAAGGTACTTTATTCCTTTCTCTCTTGCCACACTCCTTTCTTGCCTTGCCTTGGCCATGGTGAAAAAAAAAAAAGAAAAGATATGAACCATCAGCTTTAATTTTTATTGCAATGTTTCTCAACTTTGGCTGATGAAATGAACCAAATTTGACACTTATTGTACACAGATATCTGGGACTTGCTTCTGACCTTCTGAGTTATAATCTCTATCAAGTGGGACTTAAATATAAGTATTTTAAGTAACCCCACAGGTTTCTTAGCTGCCAACAACAGAACAGCTATGTTGAAAACAAGGTATTTATTATGGTTCTGTAAGAAATGAAGAAATTCCAGAGAATGATTCTCTAGAATCAGAAACATGTTCAAGATTATTTATAGTTATTTGAACCCCTCCTGTGTAGAAACGCAGGTGAGCTGTATTCAGGATCAGCTTGCAGATGTGAATCAAAGATGGAGCCCAAAATAGTATATCGAAGTCCAAAATGGACAGAGCTGGACTTACTAGTCCAAGACACAGTCCTTGAAGTATGGAGCTCAGAGTGAAAACCTGGGGATATTAAGTCCAAGAGGGCAGAATACTGAGTCATAATGGGAGATTAAATTAAGGATTATAAACTAGACGAAATCAAGGGAAAACAAATGGGGAACAAGCAAGTAGTGCCCAAGATAATTATGCATACCGCTGGAATTTTGATAGCTTACCTTTCATGATCAGCAGGTATGCATGTGTATGCATGGGTGTGTGAAGGCAGACGATGAAGAGTTTGCTCTGGGCTATTTAGCCACAACTATTTTGAAAGAATCTGGAAATAGCCTTATTTTGTATATTAAATATATACCATATAGTTATAATATCTTTATGAAAATAGAATTCAACAATGTATAGTTTGATCATTATATTAAAATAACTAATTTAAAAGGGGGTTGTGTGCAAAGGAATGGCATATTTCCTATCAGATCTAGCCCTAGGTTCCATAGAGTTTATGTCTGAATGGTCAAGTATGTCGTGTGTCACTCCCTTCATATCGTATATACCTCACCCTCACTTTGTCTGCACAGTTGTTTTTAATTTTGGATTGGGGCAGTATCACCCTTTGGCATGTTAATTTGCATTATTAGTAGCCCAGCATAGTATAGTAGACAATTCTGATGTGTACCCTGTACCTTTTTATGATGATTTTTTACTATATAAACAATATGCATTTTACGTAAATATGTTTCCCCAATATGCTGTAGTAGGCCATAGAGGTGGTCTATTGTGAATGTAAATTTTCAAAAATACCTCAAAGCTCTCTGAGCCATTTTGAAAACTGAATTTATACCATAAATTAAAAAAATGTTTTTAAATATTTATACATTATGAGCCAGTAGTCCCTAGGAGTACAAGAAATGCCAGAAGCAGTTTTATTGCAGTGTCTAATAGAATATATATTTTCCCAGGCTAGATAATGTTTCAGTATTTTGTCTTAATATGGGTTATTGTCATAATTACTGTTTGAAATACTCATAAATATTATTTCTTCTCCTGAAAGTTGGAGAGAACTTTTTTTAGAAATCTCAGATGACTTGGCTGTTTTTCCCATAAAGGTGTGGAAACTTGCTGTAGGAAACACTGGTTGCTTATCCAGATCTACCCATCCCTTCTTCCTTGCTACTGAACCATGATTTTTTTTCAGCCCTCAGGTATAAGGAAGACTGAACCGTTCTGTATCCTCAGAGAAGGTGAATCACAATTAATCTAAACCAGTTATGGTAATTCCATCAATTTAGCAATGGATATGAAACACAATTCTTACCATTCAGAGATGAGGGGCATGTCTGCTAGTGGCTTTCTGGGAATTTTTTCTTTGCTCTTAAAAATGAGGACAACTATACTAATGCAGGGCATTAATAATAGGGTCGTATATGGGAACCCTGTATTTAATGCATGTTTATACTGTGAACCCACAACTTCTCTAAGGGAAAAAGAAATGAACACAAGACAGGAACATCACTTCTTTGTCTGCCTATGGACTTTGTTATCTGTATGTGTTTGTTCCCCCTAACAGAGGTATCTCTATTCTTGCTTAAATGTATTCTGTTGGAAGTTATTAGTGGTGATTGAGCCTTTCATGTCCAGTTTGAAGGATGAAAGGTATTTTTAATTTTAACTGCAAGTTTATATGATCATTTTAGAGTTTTAGGATTACAGGAAAAGTAAAGAAAGAACTGGGACTTGACAAAATCACATCAGATGATTTTATAGAGCTTGTTGTTTGGAGTGCTATATACCCCAGAAAAAAACATATTCTTAAATTTAATCGATTCTTGTGGGGTGTGAACCCTTTGTAAGTAGGAGCTTTTATGAAGTTCCTTCAGTTAAAGTGGTGTGGCCTACCTCTATCAGGATGAGTTTTAATTCTGTTAGTGGAGTCCTTTATAGGCAAAATGAAATTCAGAGAGAGAAATCCACAAAGGGAACAGTCAGAATTGATCAGTGGAACCCAGAAGGGAAGGGAGAGACTAGGAGATGCTGCCATGTGCTTTGCCATTTGACAAGCTAAGGACCAAGTATAGCTAGCAGCCAGTCCTGGAATGCCAGTCTTTGGGGAGAAAGCATCACCTTGATTATATGCTTATTTGGACATTTTTCCTAACCTCAAAATCATGAGCTAATAAATTCCCATTGTTTAACCTGACCCATTTCATGATATTTGCTTGAGTTGCCAAAGAAACTAAAATAGAACTTCTTCCCTTACTTTAATATGAGCTCCTACTAGATGCAGCCCTTCTCAGGGTTCATATTTGTACTTGGTCTCCTCCTTTACTACCTCCTCCTTGCCCCCTACTAGGACTCTTCTGGTGATGTAGTAATGTTGGTGCAATCCAGATATTGCAGATATGCCTAGTCAGATACAATGATGTAACCTTTGAAAGCCCACAGCTACCTATATGATTACATCCAGCCTTAATGTGTTATAGGGTGTTAAGGTAACTCATCTGTACATTCTTCCATTTACTTTTGGTTTTTTAACCAGACAAACACTGTAGGCCACTTTTTGGTAGTGTTTTTTGATCTGGTCCTGCCATTTCTGTATCAAAGAGAAACTTATCAAGGGTGTATGCTGTCTATCCCGGTGTAGATTGTTTCTCAATTTACACCACTAGTAGAAACTTTAGGGGAAGAGGTTAGGCACTTAGGTAGGCATCCGCATTGTTTTGTTTTTTTTTAATTTTTTAAATTAATTTTTAAATTAAAAAAATATATATGACAAGAAGGATATACAAACATTCCTAGCATATGATCCTTCCATTCTACATATATAATCCGTAATTCACATCATCACATAGTTGCATATTCATCATCATGATCATTTCTTAGAACATTTGCATCAATTCAGAAAAAGAAATAAAAAGACAATAGAAAAAGAAATAAAACAAAAATAGAAAAAAAATAATACATACCATACCCCTTACCCCTCCCTTTCATTGATCACTAGCATTTCGAACTAAATTTATTTTAACATTTGTTCCCCCTATTATTTATTTTTATTCCATATGTTCTACTTGTCTGTTGACAAGGTAGATAAAAGGGACATCAGACACGATCCTCACTGTTTTTGATGATTAACACTTGGTTCCATTGTTTTAAATTTAGAAACACTTCACCTGAAAAGATGTGTGGAGGTTGAAGAGAAACAATTAGAGCATATTATTCAAAAATGTAGCTATATACTGTTTTAGTTTCCCTGGTTACTCAAGTAAATATCATGCAAAGGGTTGGCTTTTACAATGGCAATTTATTAGCTCATGGTTTGAGGCTGGAGAAGTCCAAATCAAGGCCCCTTCAAGGCAATGCTTTCTTCCCTAACACTGCAGTGTTCTGGGACTGGCTGACAGTGATTCTTGTTTCTGGGCTTTTCTTTCACATGGCAGTGTACATAGTTGGAGAGCTTACATTTTCCAATCTTAAGACTTATAACAAAGCCACAGTGGTCAAAACAGCATGGTACTGACACATGGATAGACATAAAGACTAATGGAATTGAATTGAGAGTTCTGAAATCAAACTTCGCATTTATGGCTAGCTGATTTTTGACAGGGGCATCAGTTTCACTCTATTGGGAAAGAATAGTCTATTCAATAAATAGTGCTGGGAAAACTGGATGTCCATACACAAAAGAAAAAAGGTAGACCCCCCTATCTCACATAATACACACAAACCAACTTAAAATGGATCAGAGTCCTGAATATTAAAGCCAGAAGTATGAAACTTCTAGAAGGGACATAAGGGAGCATCTTCAGAATCTTGGGTTAGGCAATGGGTTCTTAGACTTTGTATCCAGAGCACAAGCAACAACAACAAAAAAATAGACAAATGGAACCTCATCAAAATTAAAAAACGTTTGCTCATCAAAGGACTCTATCATGAAAATAATAAAGTAATTGAATAATAAAGTATTGGCCAAAAACTATTTGAAAAGATGCTCAACATCATTAGCTATTAGGGAAATGCAAGTGAAAACCACTATGAGATAACATTTCACACCCCCTAGAATAGCTACTGTTACAAAACAGAAAGTAACAAGTATGGGAGAGGATGTGGAGAAATAGGAACCCTCATTCATTGTTGGTGGGAATGTAAAATGATGTAGCTTCTGTTGAAGACAGTTTGGCAGTTCCTCAGAAAGTTAAGTATAAAATTATCAGTGACCCCACTTCTAGGTATACATAACTTGAACTTGAAAAGAGAATTATTTAAGGGCTGGCTGGCTTAGAAATGTCCTTGGTCATGAAACAGAGTCACTGCAAGCCTACCTCTCAGAGAGGGAGCCAGGAATATAAATACCCTGCTCTCCCTTACCTCTTTCTACCCTATTTCCTGCCTGACTTCCCCATTGGCCAAATCCAAACAACAACCAGAGGGTACAGGGAAGTAGTGGTGTATTCTATAAAGGCCAGCATCTTATGGAAGCAAGGTTAAAAGTCAGAGAGAACATTTAGGAGGTTACTGTAACAATCCAGATGATGTTGGTTCCAGTTAACATGGTACTAGTAAAGGAAGCAAGAAGTGATTGGATTTAGGATATATATTTTTAAAGATTTTTGACATTGTATATAGGGTGTGAGATCAGTAAAGGATGACATCAAGGCTTTTGGCCTGGACAACTAGAAAGGTGGAGTGGCCATCAACTGAGCTGGGTGATTCTGCAGTGAAAAGCAATTTCACTTTTATTTTTTTGGTGTATGGTCTGAAAATCGAACCTGGATCTCCCGCATGAAAGGCGAGCATTCTACCACTGAACCACCTGTGCACCCCAGGTTAAGCAATTTTAAAGATCAGTTTGACTATAGATATATATTGCACAAAGAAAATCATATCATCTTTTCTATTTTATAAAATGTTTAATATTTCAGATACATGGTTTATAACACTTTTTTGGAGCACAGTTTATTCTTAAATTAGATATTAAATATATGGTTTGTCATCAAATATTTACTGAGCACCATCTATGTGACAGTGCTATAGAGTCAACAGTGAAAAAACAAAATCTGCCCTCAATGTGCTTACAAGATATGTTGGATTATAGTTTCCAGCAAGAAAACTTTTGAGATTCTTTTCTATTTTGCAAATGAGGACATAGATATAGAGAAGGCCCACGATCACACAAAACTACTAACTGGTCTGGGGACCTTTGAATTTATTGTATCATACATTTGGAGCAGGCATTTTCCCAGAAAGTAAGTGGGCTGCACCTACAAAAGAAAGCACAGTGATGAATGACTCATGAAGAATTTCATTTCCACACATTCTCCACATTCCAAATAGACTTTTAGTGGAGCCTGATAATACTTTCCAGATATTCCCCATGGCTCAACCATGTTGACCTTACCCCTTAAGGATGCCTGCTCATGGTGTTCCTGTTGCTTCTCCATCAGAATTTCTCCATTGCAACCATGCCTAAATATCCGAGGCAAGTGGTATTAGAACCAGAAGCTAAAATTGAATTCATTTGATGGCTCACCAACCACTTCTTCTACTTTAGGCAGCCGTGTCTGTCTCCTGATTCTTTCTGACTCTGTGGTGTGATTCTTCAGGAAATTAAATTGCCAGATTGTATCCCATCTCAACCTGGAATCATTTGCTGCTCTGACTTTGTATTGTTAGCATGATCCCTTTTTCTTCTCTTATTGTAGCAGTGGTTGGAGCAGTCTTTATAATATTATTTTCTCTCTCCTACTTATTCCTGTTCTCTCAACTCAATTATTGGGTGTCATTTTGGGGGTTTCACCAGTATGCATTCAAGCCTGTATAAAGGGGCTGTTGTTTGATATAACAAAAATAAATGAGATCGAAGTCCATTCTGTCCTGGAGACTATAATATATGTAAGAGGAATAGAAATACTTTATAAGACAACTCGGACATTTGTGTATTTTAAATATATGTTTACATGGGATATCCATTCAAGTACAGCAGTAGGTAATGGTGAAAGAATACCTATATATGGTGTGTGTATGTTAGGTGTATTTTCCTTTCTTTCTATTTTCACATTAGGGAAGGAAAGAAAAATTAAAACTAACCAGTGTTGACCATCTGCTTTTATGAGGTGCTTTCATATTACCTCATCACCTGTGACTTCATAATTGCCAAATTCAGTGAATTTTTTCAGTCCTTATATCATTTGCCTTCTTTCAGTTGCATTAACATTTTTATCACTTACCTATTTTTACCACTTACCTTGATGAAGTGATATCTGGTTAGCAGCCATTAGAAGTGCCTCACTTGATTTTCCCATTAAAAAGTTCCTAAGTGTTTTAGATAGGGATTCAGGGAGCTGTGTGCATCGAGTAAGACAGTCCATCTGCCTGCTTTAACACTTTGTAGTGTGTAAGTTTTGGAGGCCTCTTACATGCAGATTAAGTATATCCTTCTGCAGGCCTCCGTATGGTAGTGAATAGTAACTTTATGAATTCCAAAGAAGACCAGAACCCTCTTCTAACCTTGTCATCTTCAACAGCAGAAGTTAGGAAACATGCTTGAAATAAGGCCAACTTTACTGGTCTCCATTTCTCTATTATCAGCCCGATGTCAGCAGCACATGGCTGCTTTCTTCTGTCTTCTAGGCTATATCATCTGGAATTAGAGAAATTCCAGGAATGCTGTATGTTTCTGACTACATTCTCCCTTTATTAGCAGAAATCCATTGGGAAACCCAGAACTGTATTCCCCTGGAAAACTTTCTGACTCTGTCTTTCCCCTACCACTCACAGCTTCACTACTCTCTACCTAGGGAGCCTCAGAACCAATCTGTTCAGATTTTTATTCCTGTTCATATCAGTCACCACCAGAAATCCAGGTCTCACAGTGTATCCCTTATTTCTAGGAATATAGTCCCCATTTATCTCTATATGTCCTTTGTTCTAACTACATTTTCTACCTCTTCCCAATTCCAAAATCCTTTTCCTGCATCCTCTGGAATCCACAATCATTACTGAAATTGCCTATATCCCTGACCTCCTCTCTGAAAGTTCCTTTATTTTTTCTCTAATCAAAGCTTAGCTCTTTCCTAAGGATGCACACTTTCCATGCCCCTCAGTGAGTAGTGGGTTTTTCTGTCCCACATCCCTTATATGAGGTAATTAACTTCCTTTCTCCTCATTGCTACTCCTAGACTGTATTTGTTATATAATGCACATTTAATGGCTTAAACCTAAAATAATTATCGCTCACAATTTCTGTGGGTCAAGAATTTGGGAGTAACTTTGTCTGTGGGTTTCTTATATTACTTTTTTTTTCTGGAAATACTATTCACCTTCCAGTGTAATGTATTTTCCAGAATAACTGTATCCTTTTCAATTTAATATAAGTACTTATTTTTTTCAGTCGAAATTTTCTTCAGAGTATTAGTGGAGGAGGAGCTTTCTACCTATTTTCAGGCAAGTAGGCATGCTTTAGTCCTGGCAGCATAAAGTGAATTGCAGAGCAATGATGGTTCCTTTCATTTCAAATCCATTGTTTTTGTACTGGGATTCTTTCCACGTTTTGCAATAAGTTGACTTTCATCCCCTCATTTCCAGTGTTACAAGTTTGTGGTTTTTTTGGTAGGCATTTTGTTGGGATATTAGAAAAACATGGGAAATCATGGGCAAGTTAAATATTTTAAATAGGAAGATCTAATATTATGTTTTTGAAGATCAATTAATTATGGAAGCACAATTGTCTTTGTGTTTGTTTTTTTAAATGAAGTCTTCCTCTACTGAACTCATGGTCTCCTCCCTTATTTGATTTAAGTCTCTGCTCAAATATCACATTCTCAAAGAAGACTTCTGTATTAATTAGGACAAAGCTGTTCACCTTGTGTGTCATGGGTATTTTATGGATGTTTCTGAGATACTGATTCCTTCATTCAGTAAGATTCCTTCATTCCTTCATTGCCTCTGACCATAGTCATCATTATCTGTCCCAGTGTGGTGTAAAACTGTTGCCATATTCTGGTTGATGATCTACAAAGAGCTTGGGAAACATTAAAATGAGGATTTAGATACAAAATAGATTCAGACCCAAAGTAACAATAACTTCAACAAGACAGAGAAATAGTTCTGTTTCAGTCCAGCAGTAGATGATCAGGGCCAGTTTGACAACTATGTACCTCAGTCTTCCCAGAACTCAGGATCCTTTTGTTTTTGTTGCTCCAGCTAGGCTCTCCTGTTCTTGTGTGCATGGTTCAAGTTGGCTTGCCACCACAACCATATTCCAGACAGAAGGATGAGTTAAGGGGCTGGAGGTGTTGGAGAAAGAACACGTCCTCCTCCCTTTAAGCATAGGACCTAGAGTTTGCACATACTTCTGCCCTTTTCCTATTGGCCAAGACCTAGTCTCATAGCTATACTTGGAGCTACAAGGGAGTTAGGGAGTTGAGGAATTAGTCTTCAATTGGAGCAGCAGAAGACCCAAAAAAATTGAGTGCCCTGTTACTATAAGAAAAAAGGAGAGAATGGATTTGGAAGGGAAACTAGCTGTTTTAGTGATTAGTACTTTTCTTAACCACTCTGAATAAAATAACAAGCCTCCATTTCTCTAGCCCCCTACTCTTTATGATGTGATCTGGGTAGTCCTCCTTCTGGTTATAAGGAAAAAAAAATACAATTCTTATAGAACTCTTTCATTTAGTAATAATCATGTCTCAGCTGAATCTTAAAACCTTCAGTTTTGCACTCAGTAAAACTCAAATTGGCTATTTAAAGTCATTTTGGAAATAGGAGTACTAGCCCAGAGTCCCTAGACCTAGGAATAGGCTTCAAGAACTCCGTGAGTTCTGTGCCATTGGAAGTGAAGTTGTGAATGTGCATTTACATAGTTCAGGGGTTAAGAGCATGAGCTCCAGTGTCTGACTGCCTAGATTTCAATTCCAGTTTTCCTATGTAGTAGATTTGTAACCTAGGCAACTTATTTAACTTGTTTGTATCTCAGTTTCTTTTTCTGAAACACAGTATAGTAATAGGACACTGACTTTATAGGATTTCTGGGGGAAAAGCAGACTAAAGCTATTCATATAAAGTACCTATAATAGCGCCTCTCACAAATTAAGCACACTTTATAAATACTAGCACTAATATTTCTATCCTGGGGTAAGGGAGTCCATATTTTCCATCTGATTATCAGTGGGGGCTTTAATTTTCCCTCAAAGAGCTTAAATATGTTATAAATCTTAAATTAATACCTGAAAGAAACTTCTTTCACTGGATTATGATCTGTTTGAAATTTAAACCTTTTCAGTTTTAATAAAAAAGTTATTTGAGGGGGTGCAAGGGTAATTCAGTGGTAGAGTTCCCACCTGTCATGCGGGTGACCTGGGTTCGATTCTGGCCTATGCACTCCCCCACCAAAACAAACAAATAAACAAAAAATTCAACAAATGGTGCTACAATAAGGGGGTACTCACACAGTAAAAGAATGAAATGTGGCCCCTGCCATACAGCATGGAAAGCAAAAAAAAAAGTTTTTTGACCCTTCATAGTACAGAGTATATTTAGAGTTTTCCTGTTTTTGTGGGGTTTTTTTCTATTTTATGGTGAAAACATCTAAACAAAAAAATAATTTCAAAGCACATTGGAACAATTTCAGAATTTGGCATAGGTTACTGTTCCACAATTTTAGGTTTTCCTTCTAAGCACTCCAAGATACTAAGAGACTAAAAGAAATATCAATATAATGATTCAGCGGTCATACTCATTTGTTAAATCCTGTCTTCTCTATTATTACTCCACCTTCTCCTTTGATCTTTCTCCCAATCTTTAGAGATATTTGGGCTATGCTCATTGTAACTTTTTCATGTTGGGAAGGGCTATTGATAATATGGGATAGGGGGATGAACTCCATGATGGTCTGAAGAGGCTGCCCCTTCTGAGTTTCAGCACTTATCTGGCCTAGGAACCCGTCAGGAGGTTGTAGTTCCTGGAAAGTAGTCATAATGCATGGGACCTTTGTAGAATCTCAGATATAGGCTTAGTTGTTCTTTAGGGTTGGCAGGAATGGTTTTGGTTGGGGTTTGGCAAACTATGGTAAATAGCAGTATCTAGCTAAAGCTTGTGTAATACTAGCCTTCAGAGTAGTCTCTCAACTCTATTTGAACTCTCTCAGCAACTGATTCTTTATTTATTAGAATTCTTCATTGTTGATCCCACAGTGGCAGGGCCAGGCTCATTCCTGGGAATCATATCCCATGTTGCCAGGGAGACTTTCACCCCTGGATGTCATGTCCCACATAGTGGAGAGGGTAATGATTTTACTTGCAGAGTCAGGCTTAGAGAGAGAGAGAGACCACATATGAGCTACAAAGGAGGTTCCTGGAAGTAACTCTTAGTCATAACTATAGGTAGACCTAGCTTCTCCACTACATAAGTAAATTCACAAGAGCAAGCCTCAAGAGCAAGGGCTTGGCCTATTGACTTGGGAATCCCTAATGTTTGAGAAAGTATCAGGGTTTTCTCCAGGGGTAACATTTAATAGGTCCATATTTTTTCACCCATCGCTCAGGGTACTTTGCCAATACTTTTTAATTATCTGCTCAACATACTCTGGGATGTATCCGGGCATTACATTAAACCATACAGAATTACAAACCCTAATTCCCATTCTGGACTCCATGCTTTGGGTTGTTTAAATGATCTATCCAGACAGATTGTGTTAGATTATGTGCTACAGAAAATACAAGTTTTGGACAAAATAAACCTCTCTTCTTTTGGGGTCATCGAGTAGGTGAATTTCTAAAATGCAGACAATGTTCTCCTTGCCCCTGTATTCTGATTTACCTTAGTCCTGATCTAATCGGCTTCAGTCTTATCTGTAACTGAAGCCTGATCTCTTTTGCAGTTTCTTTAACAGTTGTTGTATGTGGCAGTGCTTACTTTCAGATCTGCAGAACTCCTACTCTGAGTCTTAGGGTCACACACTACCCAAAGTTCCAGGGAACTACCAGGTTATAAAGCTTCTCAAAATCTTGAAATAACAATTACAGCTCCAGGCTAAATTTAATTGCTATAAAAGTTTGCAGTCTAGGCCCCAATTTTCTTATGTTTTCTAAATAAGACCATACAACATTTGCTCTTGTTTCTGGCTTGTTTTATATCACATAATGACCACCAGGTTCATTCACATCATTGCATGCCTCACGACTTCCTTCCTTTCTGTAGTAGCACAATATTTGATTATATGTGCACATCATAGTTTGCCATTCTACTTCCCA
>PVIY010054296.1:0-14292 GCA_004026745.1 Myrmecophaga tridactyla
TTCCATAATTTCTGTTATTTTTCTAGGTATTCTTTCATATTCTACTTTATGCTCTTCTAGTGTCTTAATATCCTTTATCACTTTATGCATATTTTCCTTCATTTCTTTGAATTGACTTAGGATATTTGTTTGCATATCTTTGATTAGTTATTCCAGATTCTGTGTCTCCTCCAACTTTTTGGTTTGTTCCTTTGACTGGTCCAATTAGCCTTGAGTTTTAGTATGCCTTGTGATTTTTTTACTGATATCTGGTCATCTGATTATCTTGATGGGTCTATTCTGAAGGTCAGCTTCTCTCTCTCGTATAGGATTTAGTTGTTGCCTGGATTGGCATTAGAGCTCTGGATCATCAGTAATTTTCAGCAAAATAGGCCCAGGGACACATGTGTTGGTGTAAACCAGTTCCAATAGGCCTGGGATAGGGTCCAGAGATGCTCTGGAAAGTCCTGCAGTTTTCACCTGCATTTTCCAGCCTGCCTAGAAGGTGGCACTGTTCAGTGGCTTAAACATCCTCAGTAGCTGCTTACCTCCTGGAACTTGGCAGTGTCTGACTGGGTGGGGCTGAAACTGTGTCTTCATTTCATCCACCAAAGTCTGGCTCAATGTCGAACTGTGTTCCCAACTTTATTTGTAGCAGAGAATTCCCCCATCTTCCCCAGTCCTTCAGGCAAGGTTCAGGCCATTCACTGGTGTTTCCTTCAAGAGTGGGGATGCCCAGAGTGCTGTGAACAGTGAGTAAAGAAGTATTTGAAAAGTACCCTTGAGGGAATGGGTAGAATGGGGGAAAATTCAAATTTCCTATTTGGAGAATTCCTGGTACTATCACAAGCAGTGAGGAGAACTAAATCAATAGGCCAAGCCCTCAGTTTAGGGATTTGCCCCTATGAACGTCCTTGCAAAGGATAGGTTAAGCCTGATTGAAATTAGGCCAAAGAATCACACCCAGAGAACCTCTTTTGTTGCTCAGATGTGGCCTCTCTCTCAGCTGACATGGAAAGCAAATTCACTGCCCTCCCCATTTCTACCTGAGACATGACTCCCAGGGGTGTAAACCTCCCTGGCAGCATGGGACAGAGATCCAAGGATGAGCTGGGACTCAGCATCAAGGGCTTGAGAAAACCTTCTCAACAAAAAGGGGGAAGAGAGAAACTAGACAAAATAAAGTGTCAGTGGCTGAGAGATTCCAAACAGAGTTAACAGGTTATCCTGGAGGTTATTCTTACACATTACATATCTGTCCCTTTTTTAGTTTAAGGTGTATTGAGCTAGAGGGAAGTGCCTGAAATTGTAGAGCTGTGTTCCAGTAGCCATGTTCTTAAAGAAGATTGTTTAATGATATAACTTTTACAATGTTACTGTGTAATTGTGAAAACCTTGTGTCTGATGCTCCTTTAATCTATGGTATGGACAGATGAGTAAAAATTATGGATAAGAAATAAACACATAATGGGGGGAAAATGTTAAAATAAATTGAGTAGATTGAAATACTAGCAGTCAATGAGAGGGAAGGGTAAGGGGTATGGCATGTATGAGTTTTTTCCTTTTACAATTTCTTTTGCTGGAGAGATGCAAATGTTCAAAAAAATGATCAAGGTGATGAATACACAACTATGGGATAATATTGTGAGCCTTTAATTATAATCATGTCAAGAACGTTTGTATGTTTGTTTGTTGTTTACAGTAAAATATATTTTTAAAAAAGCGTGGGGCATGAGCACCAGGAACCACATCTGGAAGTGCAGTCTCTGTCCACATTTTCTCAGACTCTTCTTTCCTCACTGACTGGTGGCTTGAGGTGTCCTCTCCTGTCCCCTGGGTGCCCACACAGTTCAAGCAGACCACTTCTGCTGGGTTAACTGCAGATTTGGGGGAAAATTCCACCATTCCCCCCAAGTCACTGTTCTGCAAACTCCTCCTTGTTGCCATTTTATATTCCCTCCTCTTCATCATGTTGGGTACTGCCATGGGACCCTGTAGGTTTGGGTCTCTGTGTCTGTATGTAAATGGAGACCTGTCTTAGTGCTGTGAGAGATTATATGGTTTGTGCCCACAGTGGGGGTGAGAGGGATCTTGGCTGCTGCCTCTGGGACTGAGCTGTGGGGGACAAGAGAGGACCGGTTGGTCTGAGACAGCAGTTTCCTATCTGATATTTTTTCTCTTTCTTTGATTTAGCATTTGTGGATTCTTCTCCAGTCTATACTGTCCTTGAGACTCTGAAGAATTGAGAATTGTCCTTTTTTTTCTTTGCTGAATCTCTGGGGAGAGGTTTTCAGTATCTGTTTGCATCATGATATTGATGATGTCATCCCTTCATAACATTTTAAAAATCTGACTAACTTGATCTTTAAGGGGATATTTTCAACAATTTTGTATGTTTTTTTTTCTGTACACATTCAGGCTTTTCAGTCTCTTTCCCATTTCTCATTTTCTCTCCAGAAGCAATGGATTTCTCCATCCCCTTAGTGCCCTGTCTTTCCCAGGAAATTCATACCAGATTAACAAATGAACATCTGGACTGTTTCTTCATCTACTAACCATCTTTTATCACACAATGCTCCCATATCCCCATATTCCCACTCATCTCATTCCTTTTCCTATATGGCAGACATTCCAACATCCCAATCATCAGAAGGTCCCATCAGCTCTACCTTTAAAACATTATATAATGAAATTAAAAACAACTCATCAACACTTCCACTGCTATCAATGATGGGTAAGATAGAATCATCTCTTGCCTAAGCTACTGCAATGTTCTCTCTTTCTCCACACTTGAAATTCTCTACTTAGCAAATACCAGGCTATGATCTCTTATAAATGTGAAACATCATGTTACTGATTATCTAGAATGGTCTATGTTTTTCCATCACTTGCTATTGAGCTAAAGTCTAAGCTCCTTACTTTACCATGGTTATTCAGTGTCTGTGAATCTTCCCATATCCCTCTCCAAACTCTTTCTTACCACTTTCTCCTTCAGTCCTTCTCCTCCTGCTATATTGATCTTCTAGCTGTTCTTTGAAAATGCTCAGCACATTCCTATCTCAAGGCCATTGCATTTGTTATTTCCTCTGCCTAGTCTCTTTCCCCAAAGCATTGAGTGACTACCTTCCATCACATCATTTACATCCCTCTTCTAACAACACCTCCTCTGAAAGGTACTATATAGTGACCTGTCCAAATAAGCACCATTCCAAATTACTCTATTCATGTACCATGCTTTATTTTTCTTCATATCACTTGTCTTTTCCTGCAATTATATGTATTTATATGTCTGTTGTCTGTCTTCTCTCATTCAAATGTTAGCTGTATGGAGGCAGGTAATATATATGTGCCTTCTCACCAGAACTCAGGCAAGTGCCTGAATCATTGCAAAAACTAAATCATGATCAGTTGAATGGATGGATGAATCATGTGGTACCTTTGCCAACTCAGAGTGGTTGCTTTTTCATCATATGAAGATTTTGTTGCATTCTGATGTAAACATTGGCTTTGTGGACATTTTGAAGTTCTGCAACAAAGCACAAAGCTATCATGTGGAAAATGTACAAGAGTGAGCACACCTAAGGATATGAAGATTAGTCATAGGTTTGTTCTCATATGCAAGCTAGTTATAATGGTGCCTGGCCCAAGACCTCAGTTAACATATGGCCAGAACTTGCAGGCTGGGCTGTTGGAAATTAGGTAGACATTGACTGAGGACTGAAATAGTGAGTTACCATTTATCCTCACAGCAAATTTTGCAAAACCAGGGCATCATAGAAATTTGATACCTTATAAGGAATGCTTAGACTGATTTAACAAAATCACACATTTCTAAAAGCTAAAGGTAACATTAGATCACTCATTATCAACTGTAGAGTTATTTTGGAATCTGTATGGACCTTATAATAATACTGATGCTTGGGTCCCCAGTCTAGTTCAACTCAGAGACTTCCACATAAAGGAAATCACAGCCAAGTAATTGACATGACCTCATTTAAACAAAATGAAAGAGCTACTTTCACTTTCTTTTTCCCACTGACTGCATCCCCTTACAGTGGATTCTGAACTGTTCTCACAGAGCAACCCCTATTCCTAAATAGAGAAATTGCTACAATCTAAAATCTGTGACATTCTGGTGCTGACTCCAGAGATCCATTTCAGTTCCTTTGCTTGTGTCAAGTCCTCTCCTTTCTCTCCCAAGTTACACTCATGACTTGCTCTTTATAAGGCCTCCAGCAAACTGGATTAAGACCTGCCTTAATCAAGCCTTAACTAAAGACAGCATCACCAAGAGATTCCGTTAACTGGGTTCACACCAACAGGAACTCTGACCAAGATTAAGAATATGCTTTTTCTAGGGTAAACAATGCAAGCTACCATAGGTAGGTAGGACAGGCAGTATCGTATGTTTTCATCCCCATTAAAGTGCTCAGGGTTTTTAAATGCCAGCCCAATTTATTTGTGTTAAGAATTTTCCAGATGCAGTTACACATCATGACGTGCAATGATGTATGCTTTCACTGATAGACACATCACAAATTTTGCAGATACTCTCCTTCATTCAGGGCTGCTGTCTCCTTGCAAGAGGTAGGTCCAGTGAGAAAATGAAAGGAAAAAGGAGTTTTAATGAAATGCTATTAATAATAAAGTGTTAAAAGTATCACACTTGTTTAAATAATAGACTCACAAAAATGAACCCTGATATGCACAGAGCAGGGGAGGGTTAATGCTCTGCATAATAGGCAGAAGTTTAAAAAAAAAGAATAGCTTAGCAATAGAGAATCTTTTTTGAGGACTTCAGACCAAAGGTCAACAAAATCCATAACAATGTTTGAAAGGAACATGAACACAGTAGAGAAAAGTTATCCCCCTTGAACAAAATAACATGCCTCTATTCTGGAAATGGTCCTGGAAATAGCTTATTAAATGTATAAGGGAAGTATCATTTATGAACTTTTTGAATTCTATGTAATGCTCAACCTTAGCATATTTTAAAACTATGAATCTGTAAATAGGGTAAGGGATGGTTGCATGTCCTGCCTGACCTAATATTGGCATAACAAATCCAGGGTCTGTCTTCCTATCATTTTGGCTTAGTTGGTAATTCTTACAGAACTGCTAACTTCTTTCTATATTTGATAAGAGTCAAACAGGAAGAAATCAAATAATATGAGATGTCTTAAGTGTTCTTGATTTTCAAGATGGTCAGACTTATCTGTAATGCTATAGTGATCTCTTAGCCTCCCTGAAAGGTCTCAAAAATAGGAAGATTTTTAAAAAAGGAAGATTTATACCTGAATGGCAAACTGTTAAGTCACTCATTCCTGAAGCATTAATCAATAATCACCCAAAGAGACATCATTGTGCCTCTATCTGGATATGTTTACAAAAGTCACATTTTAATAAGTAGAATCATAATTTGTGAGTGGATCATTAGATGTACGTAATGTCTTTGGGTAAATGAAAAACTACATTTTACCAATTTTTATATTGGGATCAATTTTAGGGCATTTATGAAGGTATTCTTGTCTTCATAATCACAAAGTATTTTCCATAACAGTGCTTATCATGTCTCAGCTGGAATAGTTATCCTTACACATGGCAATTTTCTTTGCTTCTATGGCCTTCCTTCGTTCTCTAGATTTTCTTTTACTGGACTGTACATGATCCTAAGACAGAATTAATGTCAGTTTCATCATGGTATCTTTTGTAGAGTTCTGCACAAAATTCTAGGTATTGTATTATTATTTTTTTACTGAGAAGTTAATGAAAGGATCACCAAACAATCATTGTGAGGTGAGGGTTGGAAATTTAATGCCCTTTCACATAAACAGTATTTTATCTCATAATGACCTAAAATCATTTCTTCTTACCTAATAAATACACGATACAGGGAATCCATTTTTAGACCCTGGGACTTACTTTCTGCACTACTTTAAATTAAATTTAGTTCAAGTGAATTGGTATTAATTCTTCATGGAATGATTGGTAGAATTCACCTGTGAAGCTATTTGGTCCTTGCTTTTCTTTGTGATTTGTTTATTGAAGTTTATTCTTGAGTCAGTGCAGGTTGTCTGTGTATTTTGGGAAATTTTGCATTTCATCTATATTTTCTACTCCTAAGACTTTGAGTAAGATGGTAAAGTCTTCAGACTATTTCCTTTTTAACCTACATTTATCCCCACCAGTATGTGATACCTCTATTCTTTCATTAAAAAATTCTGCATTGATGTTTTATCCATATCTCTATAGATGTATAGATATTTATGTTTGTATATATATATATGATTACATAGCATTGTTTTATTTTATTGCTAATTTGAATTCATGTTGTGAATTTCCTTGTTAGATCCCTTGCTAGCCTGTTTTCAAATTGCAGTGCCCACATTTGATTTTCTTATTTAGTTTAAGACCTCTTTCTTGAAGGTGCAAACTCATTTCTTGCTATATATGTAGGATATTCTCCCACTTTACCTTTTAATTTTTCATTGTATATTTTTAAATGCTAAAATTTTAATACTATTAAATGTTGTCAAGCAATTTTTCACTTTATCATTTCTTTCTTTGCTCTCAGGATTTTAAGTTTTTTCCCACCTATGATTTATTTGATATGTACCTATACTATTCATCATTTTTAGCTTCATTGCTTAGTTTTTATTGTTAGCTAACTTACAACATAAAGCAAGAGTTGAAAATAACATAAATACCACTTTTGAAACTGTTATTATAAGTAAATCTTCACAATGCCCCATTGTTGCAAGAATTTTTTTTGTAAGGTTGAGTCCCCCTAGCTGATTCTATTCCTATATCCATTTCCTGCAGTACACTCTATTATTAGTTTAATATTCTTAACCTTATGCAGAATTATATTATTTGTTAGGTGCTTATGTATCACAGAATTATACAGTATTGTTGTATGATTCGAACCTTGAAATAAATGAAATAATTTTAAGTATCCACTTTGCCAATATTTTGTTCCCTATTAAACATTCTCAGATTTTCCATGCTGATTTATGTAGCAATAATTTTCTCTGGAATAGTCTATGCAACATATAAATATGCTGCAATATATTTATCCCTACTATTGATGAACTACTGCATGGGTTCTATTCCGTGATAATATGCAATAAAAATCTTTGTGTAGTTCTGCATTACCTCTCATATATAAACTTTATTGTAATTTCTGAATTACAATATTGTAAACAAGATTACCTCTCATATATAAACTTTATTGTACTTTCTGAATCATAAGGTGTGACTCTCTTTAAATTTACCATATGTTTCAGTTGCTTTATTAACTTACTCTATGTCTTTGTCAACACAAAATATTGTCACACTTCAAAATGTTTGTCAATCTGATGGATGTAAAATACATTTTCAATTTCTCTTTAAGTTTTTTAATGCTTCATTATGAACAAAGTTAAATATTTTTAAATGTGTTTATGTCAATTCAAGATTTTTGATCTTTTAGTTGGATGACCATATTGTCTACTTTTAATATGGTAGTTTTATATTTTATTTTATCAATTTTCAATACATCCTTATGCATTCTGTACTAGCTACTAATTGTTCAATGTCATATGCAATGCAAATATCTGCAGCTTTTTGTATTTCACTTTTGTGTATAATATGTTTGGTGGTGCAAAAGTCTTTCATTTTATTGTAGTTCAAAATTATCAATTTTCTTTTTATGGTAATTCTTTGTTTATTCTCCTCAGAAAATTTTCCCTATTATTAAAATATTCTCCTATACATTTTCCAATACTTAAAAAAAAGTTTTTTCATGTTTAAGTATTTATTGTTTCTTTAATTGGGAACCAAGATGTATAATACACCCTTCTACTTTCTATTAGATCAAAATACCCTAGAATGAGGATAATTATGGTCTGAAAATTTGCATGGAATTACAGAAAATTGTTCCCTCTAGAAACCCTTTGCCAACATAATGAAAAAAATGAAACACTGAATCCTTAGGGAAATGCAGAGGTTAGTGGTTTCTGCAAACACTTGATTGAATGATTCATATGCACAGAATGACTCATATGCACAGGGTCAACACGAACTTGACATGCGTGCATGCAATCCCCTTTAATTTGGTGAGCTGTTTTCTTAGTGTTAATAATATTCAAGTGCAGGGGAACAGCTGACATGGAGAATATCCTCATTGGTCTTGTCATGTAAAAGCTATAGTTCTGTATGATCTGAAAGGAATAAAAACAAATTTTGATCCTCAAGAACTGTACAATTGAGTCAGGTTCAAAGTAGAGTTCAGCAGTTGTAGTCTCAGAGGGGCAAGTGATGCACTCTCAGGTGACTGATTTAGCTGAGGAACCTGAAACACTGGCACATGTTGCTCAACCATCAAAATCTTTGACAGATTTTAGAAAATGCCCTAAATACTATGTATTCAAACATATGAACACACATCAATCCACATATGCATAGGTAGGGAGGCTCTGACTAATCAGGTGGATG
Source organism: Myrmecophaga tridactyla (assembly GCA_004026745.1). Lineage (NCBI taxonomy): Eukaryota > Metazoa > Chordata > Mammalia > Pilosa > Myrmecophagidae > Myrmecophaga > Myrmecophaga tridactyla. The sequence goes on from PVIY010054296.1 coordinate 8,455, forward strand.
GGATGACATATTCTGTGTATATTATTCAACATGTTTCCCTGGACTACCAGTTCATGCTTGATCAGCCCTATACTAAATGGTCATAAGAGTTGGGATAGGTTCGACTACGTGGAATCTACTCATCAAGACTTTTGATTTGGCTACCTCTGCTGCAAAGTTCCTACAAGGGAGGCCACAACTATGCCTCTGATATACCGTCATTTTCTGGAAGTATTCATGACCCTTCAGTAGGAGACGAATTAGATTAGACTACTTCTAAGATTAAAATTTACAAGGATAATGATTTTCCTTTTTGGAACATACACATTTATTCAGTGTGTTTCCTTTATGCATCCATTTTCTTCCTCATTTTTCCTGTCATCATTTCTTGACATAGACTTTATAATGGATTATTCATCAACATGGTATCCCACCAACCATTAACTGGGATGGAGGGATGCATTATATACATGGAATAGCAACAAGGCTTCCTGCTCATAGAAAATATTGGCTTTATTATTAGCCCATATCCAGAAGAAATAGGTTTCATGGAATATTGAAATAGTTAGAAAAAGGCTCAATCATGATTGTTGAGGTGTTCTCCAAGATGTGCTATGTTTTAAAATGTTAGCCTATATATGATGCCATCTTTCTTTATCAGGAATGTACATCTCCAGAAAATAAGGGTATGAAATAGAAATGACCTATAGTGGCCAGGAAGGTGGGTCTTGTAGACCTCCAAGTTCAGAGAGTGTCATTGACCAAAGGGCCTATTAGCTGAGCTCTAACATCCATTTCCACTTTCACACCAAAATCTTCCCTCCCAAACACTACTGACTGTCAATGAATAAGGATGACAGAGATACAAATGAAAGCCTGTTTTGTAGACCCTAAACTGTCCTTAGAACTGACTTTACCTTGTGGGCTTCTGACTGATCTTTCTGACCTTTCCTTAGAATGAACAATGTTATAGTTTGCTTTCAACTATCCTTCTTTGTCTCCTTCATTTGGGACTCAGACTTGCATCTTGTGCTTTCACACCTAGAACATCCTGTTTCCCTCCCCACTTTCCCTGAAGCAGTCATAGTTGTTTGCCTAATAAAATCCTTGTACATTTAATAACATTTTCATGTTGTTTCTCAGAGGACTCTGGATTACACTGTCTCTTTATTATTATATGAAATAGCTTACAAGAATTTTTATATCATGCTGTTATAACCCTAGTCTGATTAGGCAGTCTATGAACTCAAGAAGAGTGCTTGCCCAAAGGGACATCATCAGTATTCTTATCAATTGGAATCTGAAATGCCCCTGCCCATCTAGGACTCGACTGGTCCTGAACCAACAGAGATCACTTTATGAGAAGTGTGTTGATCCCAATCACCAGAAGCAAATGAGTAAATGTTACAAAATGGGTCAAGAAAAACTCTATTTGTAATCCACATATTTAGTGGTGTGCCTTTTCGTGCTCTCTTAGAACACTGTCAGAGGAAACATACGCCCTTATGAAAGGACACATTTTATCACTCAGTATAAACAAGATGACCAAACACTTGCATCTCAGAAGAAGGAAGGTTTAGGATATTTTACCAAGTAAATATTCCCATTCAACTGAAAGACTAGGAAGGAATGAAGATAACAGAACCAAGGAGAACCATAGATAATGATATTTGCTTGCAATTACTTAACAGATAGTCATGATTTTTTATATCTCAGCTATATAGATCTTTGTTACTTCATTATATTATAATGTAGGGGATTATAAGGAACCTGTAATCTAGAAATTCCCATGGATCATGGTCCTGCTAAAAGGCCTTCAAGAGTTGTACATTTTCTTTTAGAAGATTTAATTTGAAGAGATTCTTTATGAACACACAAACAAATTTTTACTTGATGTAATGTTTAATTCATAAAACTCATACCTAAAAGACATATCTTGTAAATCACTTTCTTTTAATATTTTAAATTTATTATTTATACTTAGAAAACTTGAATTTCCTCATAAGTTATGCTGTAGTTTCAACTTAATATGCCAAGTGTTTTTGAATGCTTTAAAGCTACAAAGTATAGATGGCCTACTTCCAGAACAGAGGTTAAAAACCTATTGCTGGGCGGCTGCCATGGCTCAGCAGGCAGAGCTCCGACCTGCTGTGCTGGAGGTCTGGAGTTCGATCCCTGGTGCCTCCTGCCCATATGCAAATTAAAAAAAAAACCTATTGCTAAAGTTATATATATTCTAAAACATTCATGTCATATTTGTAATTAAATATTGATTAAGTTAATATTTATTTTTATGCCTTCTTATGATTATTAGTAGCTTTTCTTTATCTCCTTATTGAGGTATCGGTGTTATTATTTAAACATGATTCTAGAGTTGAGATATTCTTTCCAGATACAAAATAATAAGAGTACACATTTAGCTTAGCTAAGGTTTTAGTTTCTGCATTTGTGTTGATTCTTGTTTGGACCCTGGAACATGGTTGCTTCTCAAAAAAATATTAAGTAAAAGCCACTGGTTATCAGTTTGAGTTTCTGTTATGTAGTTAAATTTCAGGGTTACAATGATACCTCATCTTACATAAAAATATGACACACCTGTTTATTTATTTCTTTAATTATTTTTTTTCACATGGGCAGGCAACATGAATCAAACCCAGGTCACGAGCATGGGAGGTAAGAACTCTGCCTCCTGAGCCAACATGGCCTGCCCCATATCAGTTTAATTTTTATAAGCAGCATTTCTCTCCAGTTAATATATGTTCTACTTTACTTTGGCTGATATTCAATAATTTATTTTTTGTCATCATAACATACTGATTGAGTTTAACACTTAAAAATTGTGCATTATTTTATGAACTTCAATGTCAGTAGTGAGAATTATTGAACTCTCATGTTTTAGAAAATGCCTGAGTCAGCATAAGCAGTGTTCCTTTTTAGAACATTTGGCTAAATCAATCATTTTAGAATCCCACTGCTTCTAGTGGGTTTCCAGTGGTTTAGCACGGGGCAAAAGCTGATAATTTATGCATCCCTTGGTATCACTTTCCCAGGCTATATGTATGGCCATCAGTTCTGAGTGCTCCTCCCTGGTTCTGTGTGACATTACTATTTTTTCTGGAATTTCATGGTTAACTATCAGAATGAACATAACAGTGTTTACACAATAGACACATGAGCATATATATCCTTTATAAACATTAATTATATTAGCTCTGCCTTACTTTTACAAATAATTCAAAATTACATGGAGCCTCATATATCTGCCCCATTTTAAAAATCACTATCTGTTTGTATTCTCTATATGAACGTTTTCTTTTCAATAACATGTGTACATAGACTTTCATTTCTTGCCTTGATTACTCCATCATAATTATTTTCTGTTTTATAATAATAATTGCATTTTTGTGCTCAGAAAAATCACAATTTTGATGGCGATATTCCATTCAATTGCCTCTAGAAAATAAACCATAAGTTCATAGACTGATTCATAAAAAGAAAACCAATAGACTCTTTTTAAATTTTTCCTTAATGGAAAAACACATGTAAGAGAAAAAAACACAGGCGATGGTCAGTGGTTAGAATGCCTGCCATGCAGGAGAGCTGGGTTCCATTCCCTGTCCATGCACTCCACCTCAAACATAAAGACAGGTGAGATGATGATTTCTGAGCTGATTTTAAGCCAAGGTGATCCCATGGTACTAGTAAGTACTACTCAATCTCTGAGTTAATGCACTGGGGTAAATAGTAAAAATTTAAAACTATTTTTTAAATTCTGGAATATGACTAGAAAGTGAGACTGTTGACTAGTTTTCAATCATAGAAAATATTACGGGCTAATTTTTATATTATAAATTAAATAATCTAAATCAATCCAACATATTTTGCCCTATTTTTAGGAAATTACTGTATAGATATGATATTTATCAGTCTATTAAACTCTACTTATGTTAAAGAGAATGCACTGTTCTGTTATTTTAAGAAGAGGATTCTTTATGGTTTTAGTTTGTTTGTTTTGTAATTAACATGGAATTCATTCCTAATTGTTATATTTTATATTAGACTTTTATCTCTGAGGTTTTCCTTATTTTCTTTTCTTATGTCTACTGAAATGACACTGGTCAGGGTGGGAAATTCTTTTACTCTATAACAATCCTTGATCATTAACAGCCAAAATGACTTATGCATGAGATACAAACAACACGAACAAAAACATTGCTTGCATCTTTTTTTTTTTTTTTTTTGGTTCATGGTTCAGGAATTGAACCCAGGCCTCTTGCATGGAAGATGAGCATTATACAACTGCTCCCGGTTCACACCTTTTTAATGATTGAGAAAAAGGATTTATATGAGGAGTTTATGCAGAGCTTCTTTAACATCTTTATTCTTCAGACTGTAGATCATTGGGTTCAACACGGGGAACACCACAGTGCTAAGTATAGAAGTTATTTTGTCCTTATCCAGTGAATAGCTAGACTGGGGCCGAGTGTATGTGTAGAGAAGAGAGCCATAGTATAAAGTGACAGTGGTCAGGTGGGAGGAGCATGTGGAGAAAGCTTTGAGGAGGCCCTGGGTGGAGTGGATCCTTGAGATGATGATGATGATGAAGAGGTAGGTGGCCAGGATGAACAGAGTGGGGGCAATGACATTGGAGGTCATGAGGAACAACACTGCAGCCTGGAAACCATCCTTCCTGCCACAAGCGATTTTCACCAAAGGGAGGAAATCACAGAAAATTCATTAATGATGTTGTCCCCACAGAATTCCAAAGCAAAAGTTCTTTTTGTGATGACAGCAGAGTTAGTAAAGCCACAAAGATATGAGGCGGCCACCAAAAATGCACATAGCTTTATGGACATTGCCTGAGAATAAAGCAGTGGCTTTGAGATGGCCACATAGCAGTCATAAGCCATGGCAGCCAACAGGAAACACTCGCTGAAGCCCAGTCCAGCAGAGAAGAAGAACTGTGCTACACAGCCAACAAAGGAGATGCTCTTTTCTTCGGAGATGCAGATCACTAGAATCTTTGGGGTATACACAGAGGAGTACCAGAGATCCAGGAAAGCCAGATTTCCAATGAAAAAATGCATGGGTGTGTGGAGCTGGGAGTCATTGCAGATCAACACAATGAGAGTGGTGTTTCCCACAACAGTCACAGAGTAAACTCCAAGGAACACCCCAAACAGAACCAACTGCATCACGGGATCTGTGGTGAAGCTCACCAGGATGAACTGAGTCACAGTGTGATTGCCCCTCTCCATGGCTGCAAGAAATCTCACTTAAGAGGGGGTAATGATTGCTCATATTGAATCAATGTGCTGCATATACTGAACATATGTTAAATAGATGACATCACACCACTGGTACGTCTAGAAGTTTAGAATGATTTAGTAAATTTTATTTGACAATATCTGCCAATATTGATCAAGTATTTTTCCCACCATGGAATGACTTACAAGTAAATGTGAAAAAAAATTTAATGGATTGTTGCGATCTAGTGAATATTCCCCAAATCCTTCTTGACAAGCACTCTCAAGGTTTCTGTAGTGATAGAACAAGGAATGATAATTTTTTATGAAAAAAGAAGGGACAAGGGCTGGTGGCTCAACAGGCAGTGTTCTCACCTGTTATGCTGGAGATCAGGTTTGATTCTTGGTGCCTGCCTATGCAAAAAAATCATATATATATATATATACATAAATATATACACATACATATATATAAAGAGGAGGACAGCAGTGAGGTATTAGAAAATATATGCAAAATATGTGGAAGAAAAGACCAAAAATGTTAGTGCTAATGCGAATTGGGAAATTCCTGTGAATATTTGTACTAAAATTTTATTTTTGATATTTTTGTGAA